>JAJONR010006421.1:0-34636 GCA_029582245.1 Solanum etuberosum
TGGAGCTATTAGATATACTAATAAATAGATGTGAGTCAAATTTTAGTCCACGTTATATTGTCATCACAAAATTCATTAAAAAAAATTGTATTTGAGCTATTAGCTACCAAAAATAAAATGTGGGCTTTAATTTAATGCCAAATTTTAGGCCACATTTATGATGACAAAATTCCTTATTTTTCCTAACGTAATTTTATTTTGCTTTCTATCTTTTGTGATGCATCTTATTTAAAATATATTTCACCTTATCATATACTTTAACATTCCTTAATTATGAGTTTTTCTAATATATCTTAACATATATTTTAGGATTACTTTATTTTTAAAATATATTTACCTCTTACCAGATATTTTAGGACTCATTAATTTTAAATATTATAAATATAATTAAATAATATTTTGAGAAAAATAGAAAATTACAATTTTGTCTATTGTATAATATTTTAATGAAGGACAAAAAATTTAAACAACTTGACAGGATCATCATGCTTTTAAAATAATATAGATTAGATGCCTCCCAATCTTCCCAAATTTTAGAACTCCAATGAGATGCCTCCGATGCACAATGTTCATGACTATTTTAAGACTTTAATTAATTTTAAAGTCCTAAATATTACTTAAATAGATAGAATTTCTTTTTTATGCAAGGAAAAATTCGAATTAATTTAGAAGTGTTAAATATTATGATTTCTTATCTAGATCAAATTAAGACTTTGATTAAATTTCAAGCCTGAATATTATGATAATAATTATGTAACACCCCAATTTTTTTTTAAGCTAAGACCCAAGTCATTCTTCATTGTGAATGAGATTGTACCAAGTGATTCTAAATTTTCTTAGGTGTTAAGGTCACTAGAATTCCCTAGCATAAAGTTGAGTTGAAAACTTTCTTTCCAATTGAGTTTCACTATGAGATTTTAAATGGGTCAACTTCAATCAACCATATCTTTTAGCACATAAAGAGTTAGGTGTCCCATGAGGTATCAAATCGAAGGTCTCTGAGTCCTCTTTACAAAGCCACCAAGTTTGCAAAATTTCGAGCTCCGAGTTAAAAGTTATGGCTGTATGAGTAAAACATCTCCATTTAAGACACTACATTCATTTTAGGAAAGGGTATATTGGTCTTTTTCATTTTCCCACTTGTCTTAACACGTTTTTTCTGACCCAATTAAGGGTTTGATCAAATTCTAAATACCCATTCACGTTCAAAACACTTAGTCTTTTTAGAGCGAAGTTTCAAGAAGAGGAAAAGAGGGCTTTCAAGCGTTCATTCAAGGGTTGAAGAAATTCGCCAAGAACAACCATTCTTTTATGGTATGTGAAGTTTTTCATAGTGATGGACTTGTTCTTCCTCATGCCAAACATGTAATTCTTTCATTAGTTCGTCCAGGAAATCGTTTATGTAAAGATTCTTGAAGAGTTCTTGAGTTTTAGTCCCATTCTTTAACAATGGAGGTTTTGAGTTCTTGAGGTGAGAGTCTTGCGAATGAGTGATATTTCTTGATAGAATTTGAGTGAGATTTCAATGAAATTATGTTGGGTTTGTGAATTAAAGAGAGTTTGGAAGAAACCAATCGATTTGAGATAAGTTAGGACCTGCAATTGAACAAGAAAATTAGTCGGATTTCTGGGTTCGGGTGGGGAAATATGCCCCCAAAGCGCCAGGAGGGCTGGCGCCCTGCGCCAGAAGTTCACCCCAAAGTACTCCCAGTACTCTAGGGGCTGGCCTGACGCGCCACTGATGCGCTAGGGTTACCTGCCCTTTTTCTTCTCTGTTCTTCATCCTGTATGTGTTCCTTTGAATCATGTCTTCGTTCTCTACTTGATATTAACTCTTAAAGTCTTCATTAATCCTTGAAAGATCCTACATATCCTAATCACATCTTTGAATTTACACTTCGAATTAAAGTAAAGTTAAGAGGAAAGTTCAAGAGACCCTTTTAAAGTTATTTTGAGAAGTCTTTTGCAATTAACTATAGACTTGAACTAAGTCTTGAGGAAATGAGTATGAGAATGAGAAGAGTTGTATTCGTGAGTCTATATTGTTATTGAGACCCTTGAGTTGAGTCATTCATGTCCATAATTCCGCATGAATCCTATGAATTGAGTATTCTTGAGATGAGAAGTATCGTTTAGTTCTGAGTTCTCGAGTCCTTGAGTTCTGAGTATTGAATTTCTATTTATTGAGATCCTTGAGATTGATTCATGCATGTCTATATTTTCAGTATGAATCCTATTTTGAGTTATAAGTCTTGAGAGTCTTTGAAATCCAATCATTGTGTCTTAAACTAAGTTTTGAGAAAAAGTTTAATGAGATGGTTTTGAGTAAAGTTTAAGAGAACTAAGTATTCCCATATGTATTATTTTTACATTGAGGAAAGAGGAACTTTGATTCCTAAAAAGATTTTATGAGTTCAAAGATATTTCAGAGAAGTTATCTCTTTTAATGTCATGACCCAGGGGTACCCCCTAGATGTAACATGGCGTATAGAACCCCGAAGGACTCCATACAAACCACTTAGCTCTCATAACAGAAGACATAGAACAATAATAGTAAAAATAATCCAAGTCCAAAACATTATATAAAAGAAAACGGAAGTCTAATACACTTGTCTCATTATAGCAATCTAGTACAATAAAATGAAGTTGGGCCTAGCCCATACATCATGTCCAAAAGAGAAATACATAAAAGAAACTAAACAATAAGAGTCCGTCCTCGAATCATGAGGACTCACCAAAGCTCGGGAATCAATCAAATCACCAACTAACCACGAGACTCGGAAACCTATTTGTCGGACCCTACATTTGGGAAAAATGTAGGCAAGAGTATGCGTTAATACAAAACAATGTACCAAGTATGATAGCCTACATAAAATATTTAAAACATGCTAAAAGGGACATTTCATTTCATGACATGCAATTGACCAAGCTAAAACATCATATGAAAGTGTTATAAAACATAAGTCATAAATCATGGTCAATGCAAGCTAACTTCTTCTTTAATACTTTTGAACACATGTGAGATACTCCTTGAGTAACCTTATTTCATTATTATTTGTGGGGAAATAGCCTTAACCGACATGACACCATGTGAGCTATAACATGATCACCCGGTGTCTCCCACACCGAAAAGGGTTGTTCTACTTGCCTAAGGTAGAACCATGAACATCTAGCTTAAGTGGATCCACTAGCTAATCAACCTATGGGGGCACATAGTTTATGGGATAAGAAAATTTCTACTAGAAACCCGGCCTCTACTACGGGAGAGATTCCATCTCATGCGACTACTTTGGAAACCTGGCCTCTACTACGAGAGAGCTTCCATCGTACTTTCAATATCCACTCGGTGCTAAGCATAAATTTCCACAGAATAGTCATTTCTTACTTGACTTCATTACTCATGAAAAGGTGCCCCTTGGAAAACCAATCCAAGCTACTTCATTAAGATAGCTCTTACTGTTTGATTCAATTAGGTGAGAAAGCCTTTCAACCTAAGAATCCTTTCTATGTGAGAAAACCTTTCATATCATGTTAGTTCTGTTTATGAGAATGTCCTTTCAACAACACAACAACAACATCATCATTGGTACTTTACTCTTAAAGCACCCTTAAAGCATTTGCCTAGATTTCATACACAATGCATCAGTCCATAATTTACCTCATTGAGGTCAAAACCCGCTTTCAATCATCAACTCTTAGAAAACATGGGTAAGATATGGATTTCATCATAAATACATGTAAAACTAGTAGTACATGTTTAATTTCATAAAACTCTTCCTTGAAGATCAAAATCCCACATCATATAGTTCATAACTTGTAAACATGGGGATTACATGGGTTCATAGGGGAATTCATCATAAAAGCATAGTAAATCATCCATTCATGGTTAGATGATCATAATTCAATCATTTAAATCAATAATGTTAAGAACCCATGCTAATTGAAGAAAACCCTAACTCAATTGAAAAATTCTACCATTTGAAATAGGGCAATTTGGGAACTCCATGGATGAAAACTATCATACCCTAACTCCAATTGCTAGCCTTCAATGGAGGAATTGGAACCTTAGCTTGAAACCCTAGGTTGAATCTTCTTCTTCTTCTTTAAGTTTCTAGAGAGAGGATATTTGAGAGGAAATTTGGGATTCTTTCATGGATTTGGAAGAATGAATTAAATGGGGTGAATTTGGGGGTTAAAAGGCTTTTATGGGGGTTCTAAACATAGCCAAAATGACATTGTAACTAATTAATTAGGAAAAGACCCAACTGCCTCTGAAAATAACTGACAATAGTGACCCACGAGACCCCCACCGACGGACCATGGATGGACCTACGGTCCGTCCTGCATGTTCGTCACTAAGTTCAGAGACTTTTTACCTGACCCACGGCCCCTGGACCACGGACCGTGGTCCCACCTACGGTCCGTAGGTCCCACCATGGTCTATGGTCTGGACCAATATTAGAATGGCCAATCCACAGACTGACCTATGGTCCGTGGTTCAACCCACGGGCCGTGGTTGGCCACCGTAGATGGCACCTGCTACTGTTGCAATTTTCTAGGTTTCCCTCTTTTGGATCCGGGGTGTTACAATATCTCCCCCTTGGGATCATTCGTCCTCGAATGAGATTTAAACTTGTTCTAAAAGCTTAGGAGAGGAACTAACAACCCAACCTACACTGCAATGCATTCAACTGAGGAACTATCATCTCCAAGCTAGGACGTTCTCAAAACATCACAAGAGGGGTGAAACTAACTCTATCAGCCCATTATGCATGCAATGCACAAAATTAAGGAGGAAACATTAACTGGAAGTTCAATATACTCAAATGCATCATAAGGAAGTAGGAACTACATCTATCAACCCAAAATGCATGAAGTCTCAAAATTACTCATATTCAAGGAGGAACTACCTTCTCCAAGCTAAAATCATGCTCAACACAATCTCATGGAGCTCATATGCAATTTACTCTCAAAAAGCATAGTTAAAGCATGTTCATCAATTCATCTCATGAAGTCTATAGGCAACTCATACTCAATGCACAACAACATGAGGAAAATCAATCATATAAACTCATTTTCTTTCAAAACACAAGTTTTCATGAACATGCATAACATAAGGAAATCATGGAAACATATAAAGCACACATGACTCCCAAAACAAAGGACAAACCAAGAGGAACTCATTACCTCAAGCTAGAGTAGGAGTAGAAGGAAAAAGATGATGATATCGGGATATCATATCGGCCTCGGCCTCCCAAGTAGCACCCTCAACTAACTGATTCCTCCACAAAACTTTCACGGAAGCTACTTCCTTATTTCCCAACTTCTTGACTTGCCGGTCTAAAACTCAATCGAAACTTCCTCATATGAAAGACTCTCATCAACTCCCAAACCCTCTAAGGAAACTATATATGTTGGCTCACCAATACATTTCTTCAACATAGAGACATGGAAAATTGGAAGCACCGATGCCAACTCATTTGAAAAATCTAGCTCGTAAGCAACCTTACCAACACACCTCAAAATCTGATATGGGCCTACATATCGGGGACTAAGCTTCCCTTTCTTACCAAACCTCATTACACCCTTCATGGGTGAGATTTTCAAGTAAACCCAATCATGAATGTCAAACTCAGGATCCCTTCTCCTCACATCGGCATAAGACTTTTGCCGACTTTGAGCCGTTTTCAACCTTTCTCTAATAAGTCAAACTTTATCAATGGCCTCATGTACCAATTCGGGACCTATTAGGGTAACTTCACCCACCTCAAACCAACCTATGGGAGATCTATAGCTCCTACCATATAGGGCCTCAAATAGAGCCATATCAATACTCGAGTGCTAGCTATTATTGTAGGAAAACTCAATCAATGGAAAATGGTCATCCCAATTACCCTTAAAATCAATCATAGAGGCTCTTAACATGTCTTCCAAAGTCTGAATAGTACGCTTCGCTTGCCCATCGGTTTGGGGAAGAAAGGCCGTGCTAAGATTAACACGAGTACCAAGACCCTTTTGGAATGACTTCCAAAACTGAGAAGTGAATTGGGTACCATGATCGGAAATAATAGACAAGGGCACTCCATGTAACCTTACCATTTCTCTCAAATACAACTTTGGCATAGTCCTCCGCCGAATAGGAAACCTTGACGGGAAGGAAATGAGCCGATTTCGTCATCCGATCTACTATAACCCAAATTGAATCATGTTGTCGCCGAGTACGAGACAAACCAATAATAAAGTCCATATTCAAGTCTTCCCACTTCCAAGTAGGAATGCTACTATCTTGGGAAAAACCTCCCGATTTCTGATGCTCAACCTTTACTTATTGGCAATTTGGACACTTAGCCACAAATTTCGCAATATCCTTCTTCATCCCATTCCACCAATAGACCTCCCGTAAATCACGGTACATCTTGGTGGCTCCCGGGTGAATGGAATACCGTGAACTATGGGTTTCTGATAAGATCTGTTCTCTCAAGTCATCCATATTCGGAACACATAAACAACCTTAGTATCTAAGTACACCATCTCCCTCTTGGGAGAAAGCCTCAACGGATTTATTAAGCACCGCTTCTTTCAATTATACTAAAATTGGATCAAGACCTTGCATGGCTTTCACATCCTCCACAAAAGACGATTCAGAACCATTGTGAACCATAACACCACTTTTAATGGAGTCCACTAGTTGAACACCTAATCGAGCCAACCTATGAACATCTCGAACCAAATCTTTCTTTTCTTCTTCGTGAGCAACACTACCCATAGATAACCGACTAAGAGCATCCGCTACAACATTAGCTTTACCGGGGTGATAAAGAACACTCATGTCATAATCTTTCAACAACTCAAGCCACCTTCTTTGGCGAAGATTCAAATCCTTTTGATTAAACACATATTGCAAACTCTTGTGGTCGGTAAAAACATCAACATGGACACCATACAAATAGTGTCTCGAAATCTTTAGGGCAAAAACGACCGCTACTATTTCAAGGTCGTGAGTTGGATAATTCTTCTCATGAACTTTAAGTTGCCTTGAGGCATAGGCAATAGCTTTCCCATTTTGCATAAGCACACACCCTAGCCCAATTCTCGAGGCATCACAATAAACCACAAAATCATCCGTCCCTTCCGGTAAGGTCAACACCGGAGCAGAAATAAGTCTATCCTTCAACTCTTGAAAACTCTTTTCACATAATTTCGACGATACGAACTTAGCCTTCTTTTGAGTCAAAGCTGTCAAAGGAGAGGAAATTGAAGAGAAACCCTCAACAAACCTTCTATAATAACCGGCCAAACCCAAGAAACTTCTAATATCTGAGGGAGTTAGAGGTCTAGGCCAACTCTTAGGATCTACCTCAATACCCTTGCTTGAAACAATATGACCGAGAAAAGCTACGGACCTTAACCAAAATTCACACTTGCTAAACTTTGCAAAAAGTTTTTGGTCCTTAAGAACTTGCAATACGATCCTCAAATGATCAATATGCTAATTCTCACTTCTTGTGTAGATCAAAATATCATCGATGAAAACAATCACAAAAGGTATTGTCTAAACACCCTATTCATCAAGTCCATAAATGCCGCCGGAGCATTAGTCAAACCAAACGACATTACTAGGCACTCATAATGACCATATAGAGTTCGAAAAGCCGTCTTCAGAATGTCATCATTTTTCACCCTCAATTGGTGATAACCCGATCGGAGATCAATCTTAGAGAAATAACTTGCCCCTTGAAGTTGGTTAAATAAATCATCTATTCTTGGAAGATGATACCTATTCTTAATGGTCACCTTGTTCAACTAACGATAGTCAATACATACGAAGAGAACCATCCTTCTTTCTAACGAACAAAACTGGATCACCCCATGGAGAGATACTCGGTCGGATGAAACCCTTATCCAACAAACCCTTCAACTGTTCTTTCAACTCTTTTAACTCTACCGGAGCCATTCTATAAGGAGGAATAGAAATAGGTTGCGTATCTGGGAGAAGGTCAATACCGAAGTCTATTTCCCGCTCGGGAATAATACCGGGTAAGTCATCTGGGAATACTTTCGGAAATTCATTTACAACGGGGACTGACTCAAGTGAAGAGGTTTCAGAATCTACACCCCTCACCCTAACTAGATGGTAAATGCAACCCTTAGAAATCATCTTTCTAGCTTTAAGACAAGAGACAAACTTACCCTTAGGCATAGAATTTCCCCCATTCCACTCTAGGACATGCTCATTTGGGAACTGAAACTTGACTACACGAGTTCTATAATCAATAGAAGCATTACAAGAGTGCAGCCAATCCATATCCAAAATAACATCAAAATCTAACATATCAAGCTCTACCAAGTCAACAAGAGTAACTCTATGGGACAAGGACACGGGACACTTTCTATAGACCCTCTTAGCCACCATAGAATCACCAGTAGGAGTAGAGACATAAAAAGGTTCTAACAACACATCGGGAACACATTAAACCTCATAGCCACATATGGCATCACAAAAGACAAAGTAGCACCGGGATCAAGTAAAGCATAAACATCAAGTTGGAAAACTTTCAACGTACCGGTAACCACATCCGGAGAACTCTCTTGTTCACCTCTAGTCTGAAGAGCATAAAAGTGGTTTTGCTTACGAGCATTGGAACCCGAACAACTAGGAGTAGCTTGCTTGCCCTCTCTTCCTTTAGCCATAAGCATTGGGAAATCCCTCATTTTATGACCACTTTTTCCACAACCATAACAACCATCCGTGCCGGCTAGGCACTTACTATCGTGCTTCCTTCCACACTTAGTGCAACTAGACATGGGCAATGGAGATCCACTACTATTACCTCCTTGAGGCGTAGGGTTAGACACTCTATCTTTGTTGAACTTAGGAGGAGCATTAGAAGAATCTCGGTGGAAAACTTTTGTCGGAATCTTGAACGACCTTGTCCATCAGACCTTGCATGTGAAAAATTACCATCACCGGTCTTAGCCCTTTTTACCTCTCTAGACTTTTCCTTGAGTTTCTCCTCCTCAATTTGTTGTGCATGTACCACGAGATGAGGGATGTCCATATCATGAATGAGCATTACGGTTCGATACTCTTTAACCACCGTTTCGGACACACCCAAAACGAGCTTACTCATTCTAGCCCTTGAATCCACAACCATTGTTGGAGCATATTTGGAAAATTGAGTGAACTTTAGAGCATATTCCCTCACACTCATACTCCCTTGTCAGAGGTTAACGAACTCAAGCACCTTGGCTTCCCTCATCTCAAGGGGAAATAACCTATCAAAGAAGGTGGATTTAAACTTCTCCCAATCTAGAGGACTCGCATCTTCCGGTCTCCCTTCTTTCCGTTGATTATACCAAACTTGAGCAACACCTTTCAATTGGTAAGCGGCCAAATCCGCCTTTTCCTCCGGCGTAACTCCCATGATCATCAAAATCTTATAGACCTCATCAACAAATTCTTGAGAATCCTCCTCAACTTTGGAACCATGGAACTCCGGAGGGTTCATCCTTGTGAAGTCCCTCACTTTTGAAGCCGCCGTATTCACACTTGAGCTTGCGGGAACCACAACCTCCCTATTGGTTTGGGCCGTCAGAGCTTGAGCCAACACTTGAAAAGCAGCCATAAAATCTGCATTAGACACATGCTCGGCCAAAGGATCGACCGGAACTTGAGGAGCTTGGGGAGGAGCTTCTTGTTCCTCATTCTACCTCACATTCCTTCTAGCATAAGATCTTCAGGTAGCCATATCCTTAAGAACATAGGATAAGGATTAGGAGAGAGACTTTATAGAGTTAAACTCTATCGCACGACTTAAGATGAATGAAAGAAGTTGAGTTTCCTAATCATCTTGTAGCCTCTCATTCATAAATTTGGCGCGCTTCACACTCATGAACAAGACTCTACTAGACGTGGCTTATGAGACATCCTAGGACCATTCTAAACCTTGTGCTCTGATTATCAAGTTTGTCACGACCCAGGGGTACCCCCTAGATGTAACATGGCGTATAGAACCCCGAAGGACTCCATACAAACCACTTAGCTCTCATAACATAAGACATAGAACAATAATAGTAAAAATAATCCAAGTCCAAAACATTATATAAAAGAAAACGAAAGTCTAATACACTTGTCTCATTATAGCAATCTAGTACAATAAAATGAAGTTGGGCCTAGCCCATACATCATGTCCAAAATAGAAATACATAAAAGAAACTAAACAATAAGAGTCCGTCCTCGAAGCATGAGGACTCACCAAAGCTCGGGAATCAATCAAATCACCAATTAACCACGAGACTCGAAAACCTATTTGTCGGACCCTACATTTGGGAAAAATGTAGGCAAGAGTATGTGTTAATACAAAACAATGTACCAAGTATGATAGCCTACATAAAACATTTAAAACATGCTAAAAGGGACATTTCATTTCATGACATGCAATTGACCAATCTAAAACATCATATGAAAGTGTTATAAAACATAAGTCATAAATCATAGTCCATGCAAGCTAACTTCTTATTTAATACTTTTGAACACATGTGAGATACTCCTTGAGTAACCTTAGTTCATTATTATTTGTGGGAAAATAGCCTTAACCGACATGAGACCATGTGAGCTATAACATGATCACCCGGTGTCTCCCACACCAAAAAGGGTTGTTCTACTTGCCTAAGGTAGAACCATGAACATCTAGCTTAAGTGGATCCACTAGCTAATCAACCTATGGGGGCACATAGTTTATGGGATAATGAGATTTCTACTAGAAACCCGGCCTCTACTACGGGAGAGCTCCATCTCATGAGACTACTTTGGAAACCTGGCCTCTACTACGAGAGAGCTTCCATCTCACTTTCAATATTAACTCGTTGCAAAGCATAAATTCCCACGAAATAGTCATTTCTTACTTGACTTCATTACTCATGAAAAGGTGCCTCTTGGACAACCAATCCAAGCTACTTCATTAAGATAGCTCTTACTCTTTGATTCAATTAGGTGAGAAAGCCTTTCAACCTAAGAATTATTTCTATGTGAGAAAACCTTTCATATCATGTTAGTTATGTTTATGAGAATGTCCTTTCAACATCACAACAACAACATCATCGTTGGTACTTTACTCTTAAAGCACCCTTAAAGCATTTGCATAGATTTCATAAACAATGCATCAGTCCATAATTTACCTCCTTGAGGTCAAAACCCACTTTCAATCATCAACTCTTAGAAAATATGGGTAAGATATGGATTTCATCATAAATACATGTAAAACTAGTAGTACATGCTTAATTTCATAAAACTCTTCCTTGAAAATCAAAATCCCACATCATATAGTTCATAACTTGTAAACATGGGGATTACATGGGTTCATAGGGGAATTCATCATAAAACCATAGTAAATCATCCATTCATGGTTAGATGATCATAATTCAATCATTTAAATCAATAATGATAAGAACTCATGCTAATTGAAGAAAATCCTAACTCAATTGGGAAATTCTACCATTTGAAATAGAGAAATTTGGGAACTCCATGGATGAAAGGAATCCATTGATGAAAACTATCATACCTTAACTACAATTGCTAGCCTTCAATAGAGGAATTAAAACCTTAGCTTGAAACCCTAGGTTGAATCTTCTTCTTCTTCAAGTTTCTAGAGATAGGATATTTGAGAAGAAATTTGGGATTCTTTTTTGGATTTGGAAGAATGAATTAAATGGGGTGAATTTGGGGGTTAAAAGGCTTTTATAGGGGTTCTAAACATTGCCAAAACAACATAGTATTGAAACTAATTAATTGGAAAAGACCCAACTACCCCTGAAAATAACTGATAGCAGTGACCCACTAGATCCAACTGATAGACCGTGGATGATCCTACTGTAACGACCGGTTTCCGTCATTATAGAAAAGCCAACGGGGAAAATTTTTGGGCCGGAAAACTTTTTGGTAGTACCTTGAAATTTCCCAAACTAGTCTAGTTTTGGATGAAATCGCAGTCAGTAAGGTCTAGGGAAATCTGGTAACAAACAAGAGATCAAATTATGAATTTGATCATATGACCAGATAGCTAAGACGTTAAGAAGCCCGTATGACTTTACGGAATTGTATTCGAGCGAGTGGAACTCCCGAAAATGGTCTTAGCGTTAACGGGTATTTTCTGAGTGTCGTGGGGTGAAGGTGTGTTGTGAATTGGGGGTTTGTAACTCTTAATTTAGCTCTCTGGTTCCATGCAAGCCGCCAAGGCGGGATTTTTTCGCTAGGGCGGGTCCATTGTAGCGGGGTGAGGACCATTGTGGCGGGGCAGACGCGACTTAAAGTCGGAAATAAACCCCAAAAATATTTTATTCTGCAATTTTTTACCTTGAGAGCTAAGGAATGAACCCAGGTGTTTTCTTGACAGTTTTTCACCATTCTTGAGGCTAAATGTAAGGTTTTCACTCTCCGAATCCATTTTTCAATCCGTAGAACTTAGTTTCTTGGGTAATTATCGATAGGGGAGGGTTTTGATATGAGATTTATGGTGAAAAAAACCCTAAACTAGGTATGGGGATCAAGGGTTCGACCTAGGGTTACTTTATTGATTATAATCCAGGTATTTAGGTCTTATTTATTGATCCTCACATTATTATTATTGTTTGTAGACCAAGAACAAGCGGAAAGAATCCGGAAGGGGAAGAATCAAGTTTTTTAGGGGATTCAAGCTTTGTTCGAGGTAGGTGATGGTTGTGATTTCATGTTGTGTGATATATGTTTGTTCTTGCTTCATTATATTGCATGTATGTATGCGAATGTTGCATTGTTGATCACACTAATCATAAATGAGTATGAACGAATAACTATATGCCATGAATCATCTCTTAATTGTATGATTGTGAGAATGTACATTGTGATTATGATTGTGGTATGTTGAATGGAGCGGGTGTCACGTTCCGACACACTAACTGGGATTGGATATCACGTACCGATATAAATATTGGAACGGGTGTCACGATCTGACACACTAACTGGGATCAGATGTCACGTACCGACATAAATATTGGAACGGGTGTCACAATCTGATACACTAACTTGGAACGGGTGCCACGATCTGGTACACTAACTGTTTGGGTATGGGTTCCATGAGAGGACTAATGAATTGTTATACATATGCATATTTTTGAGAAGGTGGAATTGTACATTGATCCTGAAATGATATTGATATTGTATATGTTCGGTGTATGCATGTTTATGATGTTGTAATGACTTGCTTATATTGCACTTACTGGGATAGCCGCGTGATCCTACTAGTACACTGTGGTTGTGTACTGATACTGCACTTGCTCTTTCTTTGTTGAGTACAGGATATCTTCAAGTGGCTACTAACATACCTCGTTTAGAAGATTAGTGATCGTTATCGAATTCAAGGGTGAACCAGTTTTTCCGGGCTGCCTTGAGTTCTCTTTCTGTTTAGTCCATCTTACTCGGACTTAGACTAGTTCATTAGATATTCCTATGTTTAGCTTGGGTTGTACCCATATCTTTAGACTATGGTTCTCTGTTAGAGTTTTGGTACATTGACTTTCAGGTTATAGGCATTTAATTCCGCAATCGTTCGTTAGACTTTTAGAGTTTATGGGAACTCTACTTTATTTCTACATTTAAACCTTCTTCCGTATCTTTAAATGCGTAGATTCATGGTTAGTTGGGTTGTAGTAATGGTTCTCTCACCGGAGGGTTAGTGTGGGTGCCAATCACGATGGTTTGGGTCGTGACACCTACGGTCCGTCCTGCATGTCCGTCACTAAGTTCAGAGACTTTTGGCCTGACCCACGGACCGTGGTCCTACCTACGGTCCGTAGGTCTCACCGTGGTCCATGGTATGGACTAATATTGGAATGGCCAATCCACTAACCGACCTACGGTCCGTGGTTCAACCCACGGGCCGTGGTTGGCCACCGTGGATGGCACCTGCTATTGCTGCAATTTGCTAGGCTTCCCTCTTTCGGATCCGGGGTGTTACATTTAAGATCAGGATAGTTTGAGAATCAAACAAGAGAAAGAGTATGTCTTATACATTTGCGCATGAGTATATATTATTGGGATTAGTATTGAGCACCGATATGGGGATGAGTTCAGATAACTCACACTCCTCAGTAACTATATATGCCAACATGGGTACACGATCATACTTTTTAGATGAATCATAAGTGCCTTCGGGCAGATCTTAGTGGATACACTTTGTTGAGGTGGTCTATACCCCGGCAAGGTATATGACCGTTCTGGCAGCGTGGTCGAGACGTTGTACCATCACATAGCTCATAGTAATGCTTGTTGATTAGAGAATCTCCCAAATAAGAGTAAAGAGTATGATATTGTATTTTTATACATTTTGAGTTGACATCTACTATTTTGAGTTTATTGTATTTTTATATACATCCTTGAGTTAGTATCTGTTTATTATGAAGATTTAAACATTTTATCTTTTGTTATTGCTTTCATATTGAAGTTGAGTTGAGGTGAGTATTATCTTCCCATGTTATCAGTTCAGTTAGCTATGTTTCAGTTTTCCCTTACATGCTCATAAATTCAATGTATCGGCGTCATTCGACCTGCATCTTATAATGATGCAGATACAAGTGTTCAGGATCATCAACAGGTGCTTCGTGGAGATCATTTGATATTCCAATTAGCTTTGGTACGCCTTCTTATATTCTGTAGGACTTCACCTTTAGCTTACGGTTAGTAGTTTTGAGATGTCGTGGGTCTTGTCCCGATAACCTTCTGTAATAGTAGAGGCTTCATAGATAGTTATAGTTGAGGAGTCTTTCGGTATTTACTTTCTTTTGAGTTGTTTTACAAACTATAAATATTGCTATTGAGTACTTCCCAGACTTCATTAAAGTTGAGTATTTGAGTTTTAATGAATTTAATTCAGTTTTAAGCCTATTATTGCTCATATTAGTTTTTTGCTTGTAGTCATCCATGATGAGGGTTCGCTTGGGGACCAACAATGGTTCTTGAGTGCTGGCCACATCCAGGGTGTAGGCTCTTGTCGTGATAAAATTGGTATCAGAGCACAGAGTTCAAGTGTCTTAGGCTGTCTATGAAGCCGTGTCAATAGGATTTTATTTATGGTTGTGAGGGCCCCACTTCTATAAATAAAGGACTACAGACATTTAGGAAAAGTTTCCCTTCTTTCATACTCTAAATCGTGCAATAGAGTTGTGTCATAAGGAACTTATTCAAACCCGTGCGTTTCTCAGATTCATTCGACTACCCCCCATACTCAAGGTAGTAGAAAAGCAAAGCCCAGATCCTTATCGATGAGTTACTCTCAGCAAAAGTCTTGAGAATGTCATGAGACTGCAGAGGGGCTTGAGAGAAGCCTGTGAGTGAGCTTAAGTGTTGCAATTCAAAATAATGAACTCTTATTCATATGAATCATGCGTTCGAGCTAAAAGTGATATGTACTCTCAGACTCTCTTCTCTAAACTTTGTTTCAGTTGAGACCCTTATGAGGAAGTGTGTTTTAGAGCTTGGGTAGTATTTTTAGCCGAAAAGATAGTATGAGTTATGATGTTATAAGAAGTAGTAGTAAAAGTTCCCAGAATTAGAAGAATGCATGCAGAGGTATAATAATCTAAGAAAGGAAGATAGTGATGAGGCAAATTATATTGTTGCAGTCATGCACCTAGTGAGTTATTAATGAGGAGTTTTCCCTTATGGGTAGACTAAAAAGTGATGGGTTTGTGTAGATTTCATGATAGAAGGTAGAGTAAGAGATACTAGTATGGATGAGTTAGAGTATACTTTAACTAGAAAGGAGTTTATGATGATGTAACATTGTGTTAGTAAAGTCCAAGTATATGTGTTGAATAAAAGAGCAGAGTATTCATGAGGTGATAGATTTAAGCTAGGCCTAAGATTTTTAAAAGGATCGTCCCATGATTTTCAGAGGGTTATAGAACTAGTTAGCCAATGATGTGTTGTGAGTGGGTAAGTGGTACTTGGGTTGTGAAAATGACTGTGACAGTAAACTGTAAGCAGGTAAAATGAGAGATAAAGATTGACTACTTGTCATGAGGTTTTAGTGAGTGAGTGTTTATTAATTTCATCTAGTAGTTGTAAGTTAGTATAGTATGTGAGCAATCTTATTGACAATGGTGTTTAGAACTAGACACCAAGCTTGTATTTGAGATAAGTGGTGTGACCAAAAGGATGGAAACATGAGAGTGACGATGTTAGTTTGGGATCGGATCTGGTAGGTTGACATAGAGTAGGTGAGAAATTAAGAGGTTCGTTACAACGAATGTGAGTGGTACAAGTATGGGATTTTAACTTTTAGATAAGAGTAGTGAAGTGTGGATAAGTCATTAGAGTAACAAGAGCCTTAAGAGGTGTACCCGAGATTGTATGTAACTAGACGAGGTTCCAATTAAGTTAATGATTTTCCATGTGTGCCTAGATAGTATATTTGAGCTGTCAATGTGGAATAGGCTGATGTGAGCATTATTCTTCCCTTAAGCGTTAGATGAAGTGGCCTTATAAGCTACTGAGAAGAGGTTAATAGAAGCATCTTAGAAAGAGGTCTTATAAGGAGTCTTAGTACCTGCTTGTGGAGAGTTCATTAGCCATGTGATAAGCCTTTCCCGAGTATTAGAGTAAAGGGAATGTAGACCAGTTTAGAGATGATGGAATAGATCCATAACTTTAAAGTGTCAGTTTTAGACCTAAGGAGGAGATGATAAGATGAGAAATCAAGTCAAGTATTGAGAATCAGATAGTGATGTCTTCAGAAAGAGTTAAAGTGATGTAACAATCCATTCATAATCTTGCGTATTCCTCAAGTTCAGTTATTACAACATCTTGTGGATATTCCCAATATCAAAATTGTGTCTATGACCTATGCTCATACACTTCATAGAGATTCACATCTATGCTTGATTTCCAGAATGAGGGGCAAGGAATTTAACCGATTGATCTCAATCTTATCTATAATGTTATGGATATCAGCCTCGTGATATGAACCTATTCATATAAGACTCATGTTTCGTAGTACGCCCACTCTCACAAATTCATAATTTTATCCTAATGGCTAGCAAAATAATGTTATGTCATGCATATTCTTATAACAGATCTCTCGAATGAATCGTGCTTATGATCTTTCGCCCTAAAGCTTTTTCAGTGATCCTTTTTCTTTTGAGGGTGGTGTTATTGATAGTAGTTGTGTGATGATAGAGAAGAGGATTGCTATTTTCTTATTGTGATAGTGCTGGTGTGTTTATTTCATCTAAGGTTTTAAATGTGGAGGAAAAATGAGATAAGGTTTTATGATGAGTAATAAGTCAGTTCCTGGTAATAATGTATGAAAGTTCTATTGGTAGAAGTGACGAGAGAATGAGGAATTCTTATAAGGATTGGTTAGTAGGAGTCCATGGAGTGGTTATAGTACTAAGCTTGAATGTGGTGTTGGTAGCATATGTATGAATGCATGATGCATTAGGTGGTTCTTGATTAAGACTCAAGGTTGGTTGGATGTGGTGATAATGAGTAGTATTCTTGGGATGAGATTCCCTATAGAGGTATAAAACATGAATCTTGTGGCTTAGATTAGAGTAAACATCTCATGTCTAGCATCTTGTGAATTAGAGATTAGGCTTGAACACATTAAGAGCAGACATTTTAACTTAGACCTTGGTAAGGACAGTCACAAACCCTTGTAGGAGCTATGAGTTGCAGCCAATTAGGTGTAGTAATAAGAAAGAAGAGCATAGTTGAGAAGTGTTTCTAAGCTTGAAAGCTACCAGTCATATCGCTCAAGGCATAGTATTCCTATTCTTACTTTGTGCCCCTATATCCTTTGCTTTATATCAGATAACTCCAGATAGAGTGTGACTATGTTCAAACTTATATCGTTCGAAACTTATGTGCTATAGAGAGTTCCAAAACTCTTAGTATGAATTAGTTTTGCCTATGTTAATAGGCAAGTAAAAGTCAGAAAGATAGTAAGAGTAACTCCTTTCCCTTCCATCCTCAGTTTAACCATCATTCGAGGATGAATGATCCTAAGGGGGAGATATTGTAACACCCCATTTTTTTTTAATCTAAGACCCGAGTAATTCTTCATTGTGAATAAGATTGTACCAAGTGATTCTAAATTTTCTTAGGTGTTAAGGTCACTAGAATTCCCTACCATAAAGTTGAGTTGAAAACTTTCTTTCCAATTAAGTTTCACTATGAGATTTTTCTTAATATATATCCTAATCACATCTCTTAATTTACACTTCGAATTAAAGTAAAGTTAAGAGGAAAGTTCAAGAGACTTTTTAAAGTCATTTTAAGAAGTTTTTTGCAATTAACTATAGACTTTAACTAAGTCTTGAGTAAATGAGTATAAGAATGAGAATAGTTGTATTCATGAGTCTATGTTGTTATTGCGATCCTTGAGTTGAGTCGTTCATGTCCATAATTCTGCATGAACCCTATGAATTGAGTATTCTTGAGATGAGAAGTATCGTTGAGTTCTGAGTCTTGAGTTCTTGAGTCCTTGAGTTCTGAGTCTTGAATTTCTATATTATTATTGAGATTCTTGAGATTGATTCGTTCATGTCTATATTTTCAGCATTAATCTTATTTTGAGTTATCAGTCTTGAGAGTCTTTGAAAGCCAATCATTGTGTCTTAAACTGAGTTTTGAAGAAAAGTTTAAAGAGACAGTTTTGAGTAAAGTTTAAGGGAACTAAGTATTCCCAAATGTATCATTTTTACATTGACGAAAGAGGAACTTTGATTTCTAAAAAGAGTTTATGAGTTCAAAGTTATTTTAGAGAAGTTACCTCTTTTAAGAGGATAGTTTGAGCAATTATCTCAAACAAGAGAAAGAGTATGTCTTATACATTTAAGAATGAGTATATATTATTGAGAGTAGTATTGAGAATCGATACGGGGATGAGTTCAGACAACTCACACTCCTCATAAACCATGTATGCCAACATGGATACATGATCATACTTTTTAGATGAATCCTAAGTGCCTTCGGGCAGAGCTTAGTGGATCTACTTAGTTGAGGTGTTCTATATCCCGACAAGGTATAGGACAGTTCTGACAGCGTGGATGAGATGTTGTATCATCACATAGCTCATAGTGATGGTTGTCAGTTAGAGAATCTCTCAAATAAGAGTAAAGAGTATGTTATTGTATTTTTATACATTTTGAGTTGATATCTATTGTTTTGAGTTTATTGTATTTTTATATAAATCTTTGAGTTAGTATTTGTTTATTATGAAGCTTTAAACATTTTATCTTTTGTTATTGCTTTCATATTGGAGTTAGGTTGAGGTGAGTATTGTCTTCCCATGTTATTAGTTTAGTTAGCTATGTTTCAGTTTCCCGTTACATGCTCGCACATTCAACGTACTGACGTCATTCGATCTGCATCTTATAATGATAAGTGTTCAGGATCATCAACATGTGCTTCGTTGAGATTATTTGACATTCCAGTTAGCTTTGGTAATGTAACACTCCGTAGCTTAGTAGGTTCACTAGAGCTTGACGTGAGGGTTAGAGTCATAGAATTGACTTCCCGTACTTAGAATGAAGAGTTTAGGGTTAGAACGTCAAGGTACGACTCCCCAAGGACCAACCAAGGGTCCTTGAAGAGGACCCTAGCAAACCACCCTAAAATCTGCCCCAAGGCAGTCCACTCACGTGAAGGACTCATGCCCCGTAGGGTGACCCACGCCCCGTGGGTGAGGGGTCGTGGGTCATGGGGCTCAAAATATGTTCCAGTACCTCCACCCACGGAAGTCCAGCACGCCCCGTGGGCGTGGTCTCATGGGTGAGGCAGTGAGGGCCCTTAAGTCGGTTTAAGTGAGGGCTTAGGGAAGTTTCTAGAATTAATTAGGGGTTAAGTGGTGTCGTTTTATATTAGTTTAGGCCACCTATATAAAGCTATTAGACCCCAAAATACATTGATCCTAGTCATTATTTCAATTCACCAAAGAAACCCAAGATCACAGTTAGTTAGTTCATTTGTCACTACCTTGTTATTGGCTTATGTTGAATCTTGAGTTGCCACTTTGGATAAGTTGAATGTTATTTAATACATTCTAAGTTATCTATTAATCAGTTCAGTTTACTTTTTAAAGTAACTTATCATGAGTAAGTCTTCCGCTGAGTAGTAAGCCAGGCCAAGGGTTCGCTTGGGGCCAACAATGGTTCTCGAGTGCTAGTCCCGCCTAGGGTGTAGGCTCGGGGCGTGACAGATTTTTATTAGTGATTCATAATTGTATGGAGGAATTTGAGTTGGAAAGAATGAAATTCTTGGAGAAAGACCTACCTTGAAGAAAAATCTTGAAAAAGATTGAAAGAATCTTGAATGGAGTCTTCTAATTTGATTTTTTCTTAAGGTTTGAGAGAGAAGAGAATGATGAATTAAGAGATGAAAATCTGATTGTTTTGGGTCTTTAATTAGTCAAGAAATTCATTTAGGATTTTCTTAGAGGTAAAAGGATAAAAACGTTCCTTTTTAATGTTTTCCGTCGGCTAATTCGTCACTACACTTCACTACACTGTATCAAGTTACTAAAATGGTCATAACTTTTTACTCAAAACTCAGATTGTTGCGAAAGCAAAGTAGATTCAAATACCTTTAATTTGATAGTTTATGGGCCACGTAACTCTTTATATTCTAAGAGGTATGGTCGTTTGAAGTTGACCCAAAGAGAATCTTACATCAAAACATAATCGGTAAGGAAACTTTCAACTCTACTTTGTGCTAGGAGTTTCTAGTGACCTTAATTCATATTCAATTTCATTCCCACACTAAAAAATTGACCTTTACACATATGAGAAATTTAAGAATCACTCGGTACGATCTTATTCACAAATAAAGAATGATTTGGGTCTTAACTTATAAATTTTCGGGGTGTTACAGATTTATTGTTGAGAGCATAAGACAAAAATTATTTCCTGAAATGGAAAAAGAGAAAAAGAAAAAAAATTGGTTACTGAAGAAGAATATGATAGAATAATAAAAAAGAAAAAACTATTATTTTATAAATAAAAGAATAGAATAGAAAACAGTATTTCTTGCCTGTTGATATGAAAGAAACAATTAACAAAACATAATAATTACAATACATGTAGGAATTTTATATGAAAAATAATTAATCAACTACTCACACAAATTTGTTTATGTTTTATGCGATTCAAAAGTAACATGTAAATTCATAAAAAAGAAATTATTATAGATTTAATAGAGACTACAGAATAAATTTGATGTATATGCCTCAAAAAAAGAAATATTTGCTTAAACAAAATTTGACTCATTGCATAAGTCGCTACTATTCTCACTAAGTATATTATTTTTTTTCTTCTTGCATAAATTGTTATCATCATAATATATTCTCTGAATATACTACCTGCAGTGTCGTCATCATCATCTACAACAAAAGTTCAAATAAGATTAACAAAAGGAAAAATAAAAAAATCCTAAAAATCTATCAATAAATTAAACAACATACAACATATATAACAAAACTTCTAATGAGATTAACAAAAAGAAAAAAATAAAAATTCTTAAAAATCATCAACAAACTACATATAAATAAAAAGAAAGCTATTCCAACAAAGAAATACATAAAGCTAAAGTGACCTTTAGGAATTCTGGCATCTTAAGCATATTGAGGCAAACATTTTATTTTAATGTCATTTCTCTTCAAAGAAAGAAAGGAAGGCATTGAATATTTTAATTTAATGTAAAATTGATTTTTTGGGGGTTATGAGTATAAAAGGATTGAAATTTATGAATATTATTAATACTAATTAAGAATATAATTTATGAAGATAAAGAAGTGTGAGTTATGAAAATGACTTTTAAAAATAATATAGTTGAGAAAAATTTAAAAAAATGAGAAAAAGAAAAATGACACTGGAGGCCATAGAGAGCGTCACATCACCGTTTTGTCATTCTTCTTTATTATTATATATAGATTTGTTTTTTTCTTCATTTTCATTTTTAACTTCTTGCCTAAGTGGAATTATTTTCCACATGGCAATCCACGTCTCAATTTTTTTTTTAAAAAAAAGATATAGTGTAATGAACACATTATCATATATTACTTAGGTATGTTTTTCAAATTTATTTGTCTTTTTCATATTTCCAATAGTTTTAATATACAATTCAAAAATAAAAATAATTTCAGTGTTTTTTTTATATTTCGGTCTAACTTTATTTTGTTATGATGATCAATAATTCAAATTTAGGGATAAATATCTCTTTATTCAAGGACAAGATGATTTATAAGATCGATTCAAGTGGTTATGAAGTCATTTTATTTTATAAATCCGTTTATCTATTTCATGTCTATAATATGCATCATTCAAATAGTTAGAAGATTTGTTTGTACATTAATCATATTGAAATTTTAAGTAAAATCACCTCGTGTCTTATCTCTAATTTTTCTCTATTGGGTTAAGCAGTGATTTCAAATTTAGAAGTTAATTGTACTTTGATAATTTTATCTAAGGAAAAGTTTGAATTTTTGGGGGAGAGAGTTGGAAAGTTGACATATAAGTTATCATGAATAACAAGCTTTTCATTTTTTATTTTAATTTGTAGAACACTTGTGCATTAGGAGTCCTTGATGATTAAATATTGAAAAACAAAACAGAAACAAACTGTCACAGCCCGAGCCTACACCCTGGACGTGGCTGACACTCAAGAACCATTGCTGGTCCCCAAGCGAACCTTTGGCCTGGCTCATTACTCAGCGGAACACATTACTCATCAATATAGGGACTCAAATGCAAACTCAACTCATAAGGTCCCATAAATAAAGTAGTTTAACTCAAAAAAGAAAATACTCAAATGAACATAAGTGTTCAACTCAAAGTCTTTAAAACATCAACAAGGGAAATGAGAAAAAAGACTCCTCTACTACTATTATCTATGAAGCCTCTAATAACTATGATAGATATCGGGACAAGACCAACGACATCTTAACAGAACTGAAATGTAAATGTGGCACCCTTCGAAAGTAAGGAGTGTCACGCCCAGCGCCTACACCCTAGGCGTAACTGGCACTCGAGAACCATTGCTGATTTCTAAGCGAACCCTTGGCCTGGCTCATTACTCAGCGAAAGACTTACTCAAGCAAAATAAAATTCCAAATGCATAAATAACTTTAAAACTCAATTTAAACTCAACTCCAATAATTATCTGAAAATAATTTAACAAGTATTAGTTAAATGTCTCATAACCTCAAAATATTCCAACAACAAAGGAAATAATGATAGACTCTTCGACCTTTAAACTATCTATGAAGCCTCTACTATTACAGAAGAATTATCGGGACAAGACCCACGACATCCTAACAAACTAAAAGTAAAAGTGGAACCCTCCGGAAGCAAGAAGGCTCACCAAAGCTAATTGGAAGTGCAAGTGGTATCAACGGAGCGTCTGTTGATGACCCTGAATACCTGTATCTCCATCATAAAAAGATGCAGGCCAAATGATGTCAGTACATTGAATGTACGAGCATGTAAGGGGAATTCTAAAGCATAAACATAAGCTTGAACTGATAAAAAGAGAACATACTTACCTCATCTCATCTCACTCAATTTGACTCAACTCAAGAATAATCAACTCAAACATACTCAACTTAAAGATACTCAACTCAAAGATACTTGACTCAACTCAAGGATACTCAACTCAAAGATACTCAACTCAACTCAAGGATAAAGCAACAATAAAAGATGCAATATATGAAAAGCTTTTAAATCAGTAGATAATAACTCAATTGTATGTAAAAATACAATAATAATTCTTAATATACCTTCTATCATGAAATATACACCAACTCATCACTTCTTAGTCTACCCATAAGGGAAAACTCCTCATTAATAACTTACAAGGTGCATGACTGCAACAACATACTTTGCCTCATCGCTATCTCCCTTTCTTAGATTACTATACCTCTACATGTATTCTTCTAACTCTGGGCACTTTTACTACTACAGTTTATAACATCATAACTTCATACTATCTTTTCGGGTGAAAATACTACTCAAGCTCTAAAACAAACTTCTTTATAAGAGTCTCAACTGAAATAAGGTTTAATGAAAAGAGTCTGGGAATACATCTCGATTTTAGCTCGAACGCACGATTCATATGAATAAGAGTACATTCTTTTGAATCTTAACACTTAAGCTCACTCATGGGATTCTGTTAGGCTCCTCTGTAGTCTCCGGACTTATTAAAAACTTTTGCAAGACTAACTCATCGATAAGGATCAAGGCTTTGCTTTTCAACTACCTTGAGTATGAGGGGTAGTCGAATGAATTTGAGAAATGCACGAGTTTGAATAAGTTCCTTATGAATCGGTTCTTTTGCACGATTTAGAGTATGAAAGAAGGGAAACTTTTCTTAAATATTTGTAGTCCCTGATTTATAGAAGTTGGGCCCTCACAACCATAAATAAGATCCTACTTGACACGGATTCATAAACACCCTAGGACACTTGAACTGTGTGCTCTGATATCAAGTTTGTCACGACCCGAGCCTACACCCTGGACGTGGCCGACACTCAAGAACCATTGCTGGTCCCCAAGTAAACCCTCATCCTGGCTGACTATAAACGGAAGACTAACTCGAGCATACATAAACATCAAATTGAAAGAAATGCTAAATCAACAGTGTATTAAAGCTCAAAACTCTATAAATATACTGAGTATTAAATATAAGTTTTAAAGAAAATCCTCTGAAACTGAAAGACTCTCCAGAATTGTCTATCTATGAAGCCTCTACTATATATAGACGAGTGTTGGGACAAGAGCCACGACTACTCAAAATGCTACTAATACTAGCGATACTACTAATCTTAAGAATACTCAATTCATAGGGTTCATGATGAAATATAGACATGAACGAATCAACTCAAGAATCTTAATGCATAACATATAGCAATTCAATGATTAGGAATATAATTTCAAAAAAAGAATCAGGAATTCAAGAACTCAAAATCAACTCATCAAAAAAATACTCAAATCTAGGGATAGAATCCTAGATTACTCTTTTACTGATTTGAAAGTAGATGTAGGGCGTGGGGACGAACTAGTCCAATACAATGATAGCCTTACATACCTAGAAGAACAATGTTCTTGAAGAAACTTGAAGGAGAATCTTGGAAGATGAACCCTTGCCTTAGCGTTTCTTGAAGTTTCTTGAGCGTAGAAGTTTTGGAGTGAATGAGAGGTTTTGATTATGAAAACTGATTTTTTCTACACGTTTAGGGTAATTTAGATGACTTCCTAAGGGTTTTTAGGACTAAAATACCCAAAAAAATAAATAAAATGAGCTGGAAGTTGGAATAATTTTCCAGCGGGCAGTGAGGTCCGTATTGGCTCCGTAACGCGGAGCCATCGCTGTAGCCAGGCTCCCACGTCTTTAGTAAATCAGTCATAACTTTTTACTCAGAGCTCTGATTGAAAAAAAATTGTTGCGTTGGAAAGAGGACTCAAAGATCTTCGATTTGATAGGTTATGGGCCACCCAATTCTTTATGTGCTAAAAGATATGGTTGATTGAAGTTGACCCTAAACTTAAGAAAACTGATGAGTGACTTGAACAAATTTCTCTTCAGTTCTTTTTGAAACTCGAGGTACTACATCTAGTGACTTTAACACCTAAGGAAATTTAAAATTTCTCGATAAAATCTTATTCAAATATGAACAATGGTTCGAGGCTTAGCTCAAAAATTTACGGGGTGTTACAAGGAGGCTCACCAAAGCTAGCTGGAATCCGATGGGATCAATGAAGCGCTGGTTGATGATTCTGAATACTTGTATCTGCATTATGAATCAATGTAGGCCAAATGGCGTCAGTACATTGAATGTACGAGCATGTAAGTGGAACACTGAAACATAACATAAAGCTTGAACTGATAGAAAGGAAGACATACTCACCTCGTCTCTACTCAACTCAAGAATACTTAACTTAACTCAGTAATACTTAACTTAACTCAGTATGAAAGCAATGATGACAAGATACAATACATATAAAGCTTATAAAACAGTAGATAATAACTCATTGTCTATGAAAATATATAAACTCTTTACTCTTATTTGGGAGATTCTCTAACCAACAACCATCACTATGAGCAATGTGATGATACAACATCTCGCCCACGCTGTCAGAACTGTCCTATACCTTGCCGGAGTATAGGACATCCTCAACTAAGTGGATCCACTAAGCTATGCTTAAAAGCAATAAGGAATCATCTAAAAAGTATGATCCTTTACCCATGTTGGCATACATGATTTATGAGGATTTTGAGTTGTCTGAACTCATCCCCATATCGGTGCTCAATACTACTCCCAATAATATATAACTCATACTCGAATGTTTGAAAACATAACTCCTCCTTATTTTGAGATAATTGCTCAAAAGATTCGCTTAAAAGAGATAATACTCAAAAACTCCTCATGAACTCATTTAGAAATCAAGGTTTCCTCTCGTTTTAAATGTAAAAATATTTACACTTGGAAATACTTAGTTCCCTTATACTCATTTTGAAAAATGAAACTCAACTCTCCTCATTCTCATACTCATTTACTCAAGTCTTAAAATAAGTTTTAGAAGATTGTAAAAGACTTCTCAAAATGACTCAAAAAGGTTTCTCGAACTTTACTCTTAACTCTGCCTTGAATTTGAAATGTGAATTCAAGAGTTATGATTAGGATATGTAGGATCCCTCAATGATTTATGGAGGCTTAGATAGTTGATAATAAAAACGAGTGAAGACTCAAATTGGAGAGCACTGGCGCGACGCGAAGAAGGATTTTAATTTTTGGTCGCGAAATAATTTTTGAGGCAGAGGACTCCGTATCCTCTCCACGACGCGGACCCGGCGCATATTTTTTTCTGATCTTTTCTTCCTCTCCCAAACTCTTTGAAAACATAGCCACTACAATTCCATTGCTCAAATTCCCAAATTTTCATAACCCAGAACGTTTTCAATGAGACTCACACAAAAATCTACCAAGAGATTAACTCATTCTCCAAAACCCTTACCTCAAGAACTCAAAGACCTCCCTTCTCAATCAAACTCAAGAAATACTCAAGAACTGTATAATGAACTTCAAAAACTAATTTATGGGTACAAGTTTACATGATTGGTGTGAGGGCGAACAAACCCAACACTATGAAAGCTTACATGCCTCGAAAGAACTAAGTTCTTAGAGAAAACCCTCAAAGTTTGCAAGAATCTTGAACGTTCTTCTTTTTCTCCTCTTGGACTTCTCTCAAAAAACCCTAAGCTCTTTTGGAATGACTAAAACTAATTCCAATTAGTTTCGACCCCTAAAAGGGTGAAAAAACGTGTAGGCCTAGTGGGATAGGCAAAAGACCAAAACACCCCTCCTTAAAATGGATGAATTTCCTTAACTAGACAGGTTGCACTCAAACATACATACCTCCTTCATCCAGACTCAGAATTTAGCAAACTTGGCGGTGTTGTAAAGAGGACTCAATAACCTTCGATTTGATATCTTATGGGCCACCTAACTCATCATGTGCTGAAAGTTATGATCGTTTAAAGTTAACCCAGAACTCACAATTGAAGAGTAACTTGTACCAATCTCAATTTAGTTTTTTCTAAGACCGAGGTGTTACACAAAATAATTATAAAAATATGGGAGAATTACCTTATTAGCATACATGCATCCATATCACTATAAATTAATTCTACCTATACTTTAAGTATAACTTACAAAAATCGTGTAAAACCTAAATTACATGATATCCCTACTCTTTTCTATTTTATAAAAATTCCTTAAAAACATAGTCATCCGGATACATAATTGTTTTTTCCAGATACATTAATTATGATACATTATTGTGCGGCTGTTGCGCTTAAAAAGGGAAAGAAAACGGAAAAAAATCTAATTACAATCCCATAATTTACGCTATTCAGTTCCCCTCTTATTGTCAATCACTGAAACATATATCCTAACAAAACAAACCCAATTCAAAAATCAAAACTGCATATACGTCATCGTTCTCCCTGGTTCGTCGTTCTAACTGTTCATCGTTCTCCCTGTTTTGTTGTTCTCGTTGTTCATCGTTCTCCCTGTTTCGTCGAAGAAACTTTCTAAAGTTTAGATATGAATGATACTAGAGTGATAGGATAGTGGTCGGGGAGAATAGTATGGAGGTGAAAGTGAATCAATTGTATAAGGATAAAGCTACTCTAGTGAATGTAATGGAAAAATACAAAATCAAACATAGCTTCAATTTTTGAGTTCATAGATGTGATAACAAAAGGTATGCAACACATATTATTGTGCTTTAATCATTATTTTTTAATTTTTTGGGTTTGAATATTGATATATAAGTCATGATACATAACTTATTTAAAGTTGATACATTACTAATTAGAGGCATATGTAAGCCATGATACGTTACTGACTACAAAAATGGAGATAATTTTAATTTGATACATGTGAATTACTGGATACAACTTGATACAATTATACCAGTGTGTACTTGATTTCATGTATCAGGTACATGTGATTTTCTGAATTTTAAATGTATTAGTAATTGAATTACTTTTAATTTTTAATGTATCTATTATCCACTTTAATCATTGATTTTTTATTTTTATTTTGAATTTGTATATTGATATATAAGACATGATACATTAATGGTTAGAGTTTGATATACTATTAATTAGACTCGCATGTAATGGATTTGTAGATCTATGAGTTATTTTGATGTTTATAAAGTATCAGAAACATGTGAAAAATCTTTTTCGATTTTTGATTTTGTATAAGAATATATATGCAATGATACATTAATGAAAATAAAAATGATACACTTGTAGTTTTATACATGTGAATCACTGGATACAACATCATACAATTAGAGTCAATGTGTTATGAATTTATATTTTTTAAATATATCAGTATATGAATTTCTTAATTTTTTTAATGTATCATCAAGAAAGAGAATAGATTTTTTAATGTATTTGTTATCCAATTTAGCATGTGTATTTAATTTTTTCATCTCTATTTTTTTTAATGATACATGAAACAATAACTTTTATAATGTATCTAAAATTACAGTTATGCATTAGTGTGTTTATCGGATGATTGTTCGTGAAAATTGAAGGCTTCTGTTAGGAAAAAAATGTTATAGATATACATTCCTACTGCTCTGATTACTACAAACCAGATGCATTAGCAAACACATATGAAGTTCCAATGGTTTTAAAGGACGATGGGTGAGTTTCAGAATTTGTTTTGGAAGAAATTATCTTACCACCTAGGTACAAAAGGATGTCTGGACGACCAAGGAAAAGAAGGAAAAAAATCCAGATAAAAAGCTAAGCACAAACACAAATTGTTGTGGACGTTGTGAACAAAAAGGTCACAATCGAAGAATTTGTACTTTCTTTTCGAAATATGGTTGATTATTTTTTTTTGGATTACAGTTATGTTTCAGATACATTAAGTTAAGATTAAAGATCAATTCGGTCTTTAGATTTTCCACTGTTATATTGATATACACTACAATTTACTATTATATGATGATTTCTGATACAATAAATTGGCATGTTAATATTTTCAACTTTATGTACATTTCTGATTGATATTAATTTGTTCATAGTGAAAAAATATATAACATTTTTGAATATGGTAACACACATTATGTTTCAGATACATTGTTTATCTAATGTATCATTTTGTAATTAATAATAATGTATCTGATGCAATATGATTGTGAAAAAGGTTGTGTGTAAACTGTAATAAAATGTAGCTATGAATGTATCACAATAAATAAAAATTAAGTTTTCAAATAGATACATTGGATTTGTTAAGTGTCCAACGTATTATCAACTAAGTACAATTACTGTGAAAAATAAATTTTCAGTGTGTATGCATGAATGAATTAGAAACTGAATATTATGAGACTTTTGTATCAGATTATATAAGACACAAGTATAAAAGAATAGATGCTGGAAATAGAAACTGAATATATTGAAAATTAAAGTCAAAATAAAAAAGTTTTTTAGAGAAACACTCTAAAACTTAAGTAGAAGTATCTTAAAACAATTTAAAAAAATAATCTAAAACTAGAGTTAATGTATCTTCAAACTCATAACTCTTTAAAATCAGTATATTCAACATTAACCAAATCTTCTTGAGCTAGTGTTGTGATATGACTCTTAGACTTTGGTGAATCATCATTGTCACTAACGATTCCTGTCTTAGCTTTTCAGTATCGTATTTCCATAATAGAGTTGCATATCGTTTACGGAGGCAATCGAATCTGAAACATTGAATGGAATATGGATTTCATCACTAAAGAACTCAGCAAACGCAACTACAAACAGTTCGCAATCCCTTCAAAATGCAGAATATAATGTATCTGATACACATTAAATAAGATAATTTTGACTGATACACCATTGAACATAATACTCATTAAACATGACACAAGATGTTTGTATCAAATACTTATTTAATTGGATATAATGTATCTGATACATATTGAAGAAGACAATTTTTGATTGATACACAATTGAACATGATGCTCAATAAACATTACACACAATATTTGTATCATATACTTATTAAAACTAGATATAATGTATTTGAAACATGTTAAATAAGATAATTTTTTATTGATACAATATTTAACATGATACTCATTGAACATGCCACAAGATGTTTGTATCATATACTTATTAAAACTAGATATAATGTATCTGAAACATACTTAATAAAATAATTTCTAACTGATACACTATTATAACTTAATTAACTAGAACAACTACATAAATAATGAACAGAATTAGGGTTTATCATAACAACAAATTAAACTGAAATCTGAATACATTGCAATATGAAATATTTATTTTATCAATAATATATCATCTTTTAATTAACTCATACAATTAATTTTAAAAAACAAAAAATAGAAAAGTAAATTGAAAATCTAAACCTAGATAACGAAGGTTGAGTAATTGGAGGAGCAAATTTCTGACCCCTCTTTTTGGGGGTTTTATCAACCTGCACTTTAGAAGATGAAGAACCATTCTTCTTCGAGTTCTCAATGTTTACCTTCGCCATTATTAACGAATCATGTAGTTTCTTGGATCTGTTCTCAGCCCATTTCACATCATCGGAATCAAAAATACGATGAATATTAGAAGAATTCAATTGTGTAATACCAAGACTAAATAATGGTGCACTATCCATATGTATCAGCGTTTTCAAGAACAAAAAAATAAAAAAAATTGAAAGATGAATAAGGAGTTAGAGACGATGAAAATGGTACCTAAATCGAAGTTGAAATCGTTTTAACAAGAAAGAAACTGATTTTGAATTTCAAACGTGAATGAGAAATAACTGCTAAGATTTTGTGACTAAAATTGGAGAGAGATTTGTGGAGTGAAATAACGAAGGGATAAACGTTGGTTTTGGGAGTTAGAATATATGTATCCAATATTTGGGGGCTTGAGAGTAAGATGAGGGATTTTAGAAATTTTTATAACTGGTAGGAAATTATAGAAATTATTGTAAATAAAGGTCTGTATATAAGTAATTTATTCAAATTTTAAATACATGTATTTTTTCTACCAATTACATTAAAATATGGAGAGAGGCGAGCGAGATGGGGAGGCCGGCGAGCGCGATAGTCATGTGTCACAAATATATGTATTTGCATTTACCTGGTGTGATTGCATGTATTTGGGATACCAGATACCTGCGAGAGATATGGAAGGGAGGCGAGAAAAATTTGTTATATGTATCCAGATACATGCGAATCCATTTGGATATAGTGTATCTAGAATAAACTAGACCTAATTTTGACTCCATAAATCTTGAGATACATGTATCTGAACGCACCAAAATCTTGTAAGATTCGTAATATTGTAAACTAAAATATATTTATATAATTAGCTCATAAATTAATAAAATTTCTATAAGTTTCTCTAAAATATCTCTCTACCTCTAAGGTTTCCTCTTTGTGAATTGAACTCATAAATTGAGTTCTTAGATTGATGTTACAATTTGTTAGTGAATATAAGCTATTGTAATTACATTGACTTTAGAGCTTATGTAATATCCCAAAAATTTCTAAGTTAAGATCCGAACTATTCTTTATTTACATGTAAGGTCGTATCGGGCGATTCTTAAATTGACCATATGTGTAAAGCTAACTTCTTTAGTGTGGGAATAATTTTGGATATCAATTAAGGTCACTAGAAACTCCTAGCTCAAAGTTGAGTTAAAAGTTTCCTTACCAATCAAGTTTTGATATAAGATTTTATTTGGGTCAACTTCAAATGACCATATCTCTTAGAATATAAAGAGTTACGTGACCCATAACCTATCAAATTAAAGTTATTTGAATCTTCTTTCCAACGCCACCAATTTCACAATAATTCGAGTGCTGAGTAAAAAGTTATGACCATTTTAGTAACCTGATACAGTGCAGTGACGAATTAGCCGACGGGAAAATATTAAAAAGGGTCATTTTTATCTTTTTACCTCTAAGAAAACCCTAAATGAATTTCTTGACTAATTAAAAATCCAAAACAATCAGATTTTCATCTCTTAATCCATCATTCTCTTAACTCTATTCAAGATTCTTTTAATCTTTTTCAAGATTCTTCTTCAAGGTAAGTCTTTCTCTAAGAATTCTATTATTTCCAACTCAAATTCCTCCATACAATTATGAATCACTAATGAAAATCATAATTCTTGGCCATAGAAATTTCAAGAAACTAATTCAAGAATCTCAAGAAAGGTTTTCTTGATTGTTTACCTTCAAGCTAGGGTTTCAAGGCTTCTAATCAAGTTATTATTCAAGATTCTTCAATAACCTTGTTCTTCCAGGTATGTAAGACTATCATAGTGTTGGACAAGTTCGTCCTCACACCCTATATCTACTTTCAAATCAGTAAAAGAGTAATCTAGGATTCTATCCCTAGATTTGAGTATTCTTGAGATGAGTTGATTTTGAGTTCTTGAGTTACTTATTCATTTTGAAATTCTATTCCTAATTATTGAATTGCTATATGTTATATATTAAGATTCTTGAGTTGATTCGTTCATGTCTATATTTCAACATGAACCCTGTGAATTGAGTATTCTTGAGATGAGTAGTGTCGTAGAATTCTGAGTTCTTGAGTTCTGAGTATTGAGTTTTCTATATTATTATTAAGATCCTTGAGTTGATTCGTTCATGTCTATATTTCAGCATGAACCCTATTTTGAGTTATATTTTTTGGGAATCTTTTAAAGCAAACATTTTTGTCTAAAATTGATTTTCTAAGAAAGCAAAGATGAGTTTTGAGAAAGAGTTTTAAAACATGATTAGTATGACAGTCGAGTATGCCATCAATGTTTAAGCAGTATGGTATCTAGATATGCCATCATTGTTTATGCAGTATGACTTCCCGAGTCATCAATGATCAGATCACATTATGATTTTTGATATAATTTTGAGAAAGAGTTTTCAAATATGAATTGAGTAAGAGTATAAAGGAACTACATATTTCCAAAGGTATCAATTTTTACATTAAGAAAAGAGAAACTTTGATGTCTAAATTAGTTAATGAGTTCAGAGATATTTCAGAGCAGTTACCTTTTTTAACAGGTTATTTTGAGTAATTACCTCAAAACATATAAAGTGTATGTTTTATACATTTTAGCATGAGTATATATATTATTGGGAGTAGTATTGAGCACCGATATGGGGATGAGTTCAGACAACTCAAAATCCTCATAAACCATGTATGCCAACATGGGTAAAGGGTCATACTTTGTAGATGATTCCTTATTGCTTTTAAGCATAGCTTAGTTGATCCACTTAGTTGAGGTGTTCTATACCCCAACAAGGTATAGGACAGTTCTGGCAGCGTGGGCGAGACACTGTATCATCACGTAGCTTATAGTGATGGTTGTCGGTTAGAGAATCTCCCAATTAGAGTTAAAAGTATATTTTAGTTATATCACTTAATATGTTGAGTTCAGAGATGAGTAAGAATTTTTGTAAAGTTTTAATGATTTCACTCCTTTATTTCTTTACATTCAGTTGAGTGTGTATATATATATATATATATATATATATATATATATATATTGCAGTCCTTTCATTCAGTTATTTATTATTCAGCTATATTACATACTCGTACATTCAATGTACCGATGTCATTTGACCTGCATCTTTTAATGATGCAAATACAGGTTCTTAGGATTCTCAACAAGAGTCCGTTGAGATCACTTCATCTGCTCGTCAGCTTTCGAGTAAGACCTCCTTGCTTCTGAAGGACTCCAGTTTTTATAAGTTGTTACTAGTAGTTCTCTTGAGGAGTCGCGGATCTTGTCCCGACATTCATCCTTGTATAGAGTAGAGGCTTCATAGATAAACAGTTTCAGAGAGTCTTTCAGTTTCAAATATTTTATTTAAAGCTTATGTTTCATACTCAGTATATTCAGTGAAGTTTTGAAATTCAGTAAATTATTTTTAAACGTTTCTTTCAATTTGATGCATATGTATACTTGAGTTAGTCTTCCGCTTGTAGTTAGCCAAGATGGGGGTTTGCTTGAGGGCCAGCAATGGTTCTCGAGTGCCAGCCACATCCAGGGTGTAG
>JAJONR010006422.1:0-34519 GCA_029582245.1 Solanum etuberosum
TGTCCTTGCATTATAATTTATTTGTGCTGCTTGTTGGAATGTATGCGTCCACCGGTGATTAAAGGACCACTGATTTCAGCAACCTCGTCCGCCCTTCCTATTGGTGAAGTACGCTGCACTTTTCACCAACCAACCTGACAAGATAGCTTTACAGTTGTACCCCATTTTAAAACAAGACAAGAGCACTCTACCAGGGACCGGGTCCCTGCATTTGTGAGGATCATCAAAACACCTAGAATATAACACTGGTTGAATGAATTCTTTTTCCAATGCTATGCTCCATTTTTTTTGCCTTAAAAGTCTTAGATGGTTATTTAATCTACTTTCAAGAGTTCTGGTATGAGCTTCATTGAAGTTTTCAGTTAATTAAACAAATGTTTATTTTGAGTAAGTTAGGTTGTTTTCCTCAACTTATCATGCAGTAACTATGTATCCATTTGTGATAACATTGCATATTGGCTAGTTTATGTTGTGTTGAATATGAAGATCACAAATTTTTTTGGAATTCAACTGGGATAGAAGATGTATTTTGTAATGAACATGTTAGCTTCATTAAATTTTCTCCTTGTATTTTTGCTGCCGGGACTTTGTGGTAGTAGTTGTTCAATTAATTCATATCTTCCTATGTGTTTTGTATTGTTGCCGCATGTTTTAAAATTAGATGAATCCATTTCTGCTCACTGCCTTTTTATTGGTCAGTTTGCTTCACGACAACCTTAAATTACTCATGTTAAATCTTTCCTTTCACTTTCCTTACATGTGATGCTTCGCGGAGTCCAAATTGGACTCTTTTCATCATCTCCTTGCATTTTTGAGTATCGAGTCAGCCATGAGTGTTCGAGGGTGAAAGCGAAGAAAATTTACAGGTCTCGGCAGCCGAAAAGTGGGTTGTATACATGACGATATACACTGTGATACACTGATGTGTACACTGATGTGTACACTGTGATACATGGACGAAAATGGGCGCAGTCCAAAAGAGGACTAAAATGGACAGGTTTCAGAACGAAAATGGGCTTAAAAAGGCCCAAATGATGTACCTTGTTAGTATTTAGGACAGGTGGAAGAATGGGCCAGGCCCAAAACGAAATGCATCAAATAGTCTGAAAAGACTGAGTTACTTAGGATTAGGACAGGAGGAAACAAATTTGGGCCTGCCAGCCTAATAGTTTGAAATTCGGGAAGGCCCAAGTTTCTGATTTTCTTCTCCCTGTATTATTGTATTTGATTATTTCTTGTTTAACTAACTTTATTTGTGTTGTTTAAATTTAATTAAATCCCCTTAAGGATGAACCATTTTGGCTATATTAATTTATTACATGTGAATGATTTTATTTAATCAACCTTTCTTTTTTTTACTTAGTCATTTTGATAAACTTTGCTCTCTTTTCATATTACTTCAAATACCTATAAGTTAATTTCTTTTCAAATAGTTTTTGAATATTTTTATTTACTTTAAGTACTTCTCTCAAAAGTTAGTCAAACTTTTAGTCAAGTCGTAGGTTAACCACATGTTAGTGGACATTTTAAGTGCTTAACACTATCTTGAAGTGTAAATTGAATCCTGAATCCCTTTGATATTTTCATAATGATTTTTCTGTTTAAGTCTTTTGAAAATTATAAATTTTCTTGATTTTTCTTAAAAAATTAAGTGGCGATTCTTGAAAATTAATTTTCTTAAAAAGTTAAATTGATTTTTCAAAAATAAGTTTTATATTTCTTTTTTCGTAAAACACTCCCAAAAAAATTGCTTTTGAAAAATAAGTCCATTTTTTTTTAATTTTTACGCCACTCCCACCCCCCCCTCCCAAACAAGGCCACCTCCGTCAATTTTTTTTATTTTTAAAATAATATATTTTTGAGAAATATTTCAAATTTTGAAAAAAATTCATTTTTAACATCACCCCACCCAGGCCATCCCCGTCAATTTTTTTTTCCTTAAAAAATAGATTTTGAAAAATATTTCAAATTTTTATTTTTTTTCATTTTTACACCATCCCCTATCCCCCCCCCCCCAAACCCAGGCCATCCCCGTAAAAAAAAAATTTAACAAAAAAATATTTTTGGGAAATATTTCAAATTTTAAAAAATTCTATTTCTTACGCCACCCCACCCCTCCCCCCTCCCCCAGGCCACCCATCAAATTTTTTTTTAAAAAAAAAAATTGTTTTTGAAAAATATTTCACATTTTAATTTTTTATATTTTTATGCCCCCACCCCTACCCACCCCCACCAAGGCCATCCCCGTCAATTTTTTTTTTTTAAATAAATTGATTTTGAAGAATATTCAAATTTTAAAAAAAATTATTTTTTATGCCTCTCCTTCCCCCTCCGCCCCCCCTCTTCCCTCCCGGTCAAATTTTTTTTAAAAAAAAATTATTTCTGAATAAAAAATTCTTGGGTCAGGTCCTGAGATGAAAGCCTGGGTCAGGTGCTGGGCCAAATCTCAAGGTCGGATTTTGCAACGGTCATCGAGGGCTTGTTCTAGTTTGGGTGTCGGGGTTGATTTTTGGATCAGAAATTATTTTCCGAAAGATTATTTTTTTGTCTCGAGCCAAAAAACAGATATATTCTGAAAAATATTTTTCATTCACCAATCAAACATAAAAAAATATTTTCCAGAAAATCATCAGTCAAGCATGAGAAAATAAGTTAAAATCCACAGAAAATATTTTCCATGGAGAATATATTTTCCTGCATACCAAACACACTCTTAAAGCAAAAGATACCCGACTTTTTATCAAAGTAATGCTATAAAAACTTGTAGCTTTTGCAGAAACTTATTGAAGTGCAAGTTTATATATTCATTTGCGGCAATGTAACTGATCTTTGGATGTAAATTCTTCAGGCTGATGATATCATCCGAAGAGGCTAACTAGTTACATTCTATCATTGATATACCTGTCTCGACGTTAGGTGCAACACCACATAACGAGTCGACACACAAAATACATTTTGGTATTCCACATAAACTTGCCGAGAGTACTAGTAAGGAATATTATCACAAGTACTACGAGCCCCGTGTGGTTTCCCTTGGTCTATTTCACTACGGACTACCTCATGTTGCACCCATGGAGAATTTCAAGCGGAAAGCACTGAGGGAATTGTTACTTGAATCCTTGAACCAGGATTGTTCAGACGAGCTGGCATCCGTTGAAAAAGTGTATAAAAGTGTTCAACAAGACTTGTTCAGTGCTCAGGATGTTTATGACATGTCTCGTAAGGGATACAATTTCAGACAGTGAGTGGTGTCAGATGATGTTCCGCGACGGCTGCTTTATTATTTACTTCATCACTAGTACTGGCAAGAGGACCTGGTTGAAGAAACGTAATAGAGATTTGGTGTGGCGTGACATTATATTGCTTGAAAATCAATTTCCTCTCCAGGTTCTAAGCGCATTAGTACGCGCATTCAAATGTGAAGAGTCTCCTATCAAGGTTCCAACTCCTCCTATACTTGATAATTATATCTATATCTACAAAGTTTCCCTTCGTCATCGACGTCAGGCTCCAGATTCTGTACATCTGCTTCAATATTATAAAAACTTATGGATCAATGTTTTATTTAAAGATGATGTCGAAAAAGAAGAAGAAGAAGATGACAACAAAAATGAAGAAGATGGTCCGCCTTTCTCAGTCACAGAGTTGAAGAAAGTAGGTATTCGATGCAGCTGTGCGATCCACCTTTCTCAGTCACAGAGTTGAAGAAAGTAGGTATTCGATGCAGCTGTGTGATCCACCTTTCTCAGTCACAGAGTTGAAGAAAGTAGGTATTCGATGCAGCTGTGCGATATCGCATCATAACAAAGTCATCCATCTTAAATCATCTATGTTATCGGGGAAGTTATTCCTTCCACAACTAATTATCGACGAATTGACTATGACCCTTTTTTATAATCTAGTTACTTATGAATCTTCGTGCAGCTTAGAATATACATCCTTTGGATTCTCATCTTACTTGAATTTCATGAGTATGTTAATTAATGGAGAGGAAGATGTTAAGGAGCTGCGAGCCAGGGAAGTAATCCTGCTCAACCTCAAAGTTAGCGATGAAAAAGTAGTTAACTTCTTTAAAGATATAGTTGCAATAATAACACTCATTTTATCAACCGTGGTTTAGCATCTTTCTTTGCCATTAAGTACCGCAGGGCTGCATGATCAATGTGAACTACCACTTTGGTGCCTAGCAAGTATGCCCATAATTTCTCAAATGCGTATACCACCGCAAGTAACTCTTGCTCCGTAACAGTGTAGTTACATTAAGCACCATTTAATGTTTTGCTTGCGTAATAGATTGGATGGAATAGTTTATTGCGCTTTTGTTCCAAAACAACACCTAACGCCGTACCAGTTGCATCACACATCACTTCAAAAGGTGTCGACCAATCAGGGCTAATAATCACTGGGGTAGAGATCAACTTCTCTTTCAAACACTTGAAGGTTGCCATACATGCGTCATCAAAGCTAAATTTCACCTCCTTCTCTAAAAGCTTGCACAATGGGTGTGCAATTTTTGAGAAGTCTTTGATGAACCTCCGGTAGAAACCGGCATGCCCCAACAAACTACGAATGCCTTTTACCGAGAGTGGTGGTGATAACTTCTCAATTACTTCAATCTTTGCCTTGTCAACCTCCAGCCCTTTTTCAGATACTTTGTGACCCAAAACTATACCTTCCCTAACCATGAAGTGGCATTTCTCCTAATTTAGGACTATATTGGTTTCCACACATCTTTGAAGGGCCTGCCAAGGTGTGCTAAGCATGTTTCAAAAGTATCGCCCACAACTGAGAAGTCATCCATGAAGACTTCCATTGAATCTTCCACCATGTCAGTGAAAATAGATAGCATGCAACATTGAAACGTCGCCGGTGCATTACAGAACCCAAAAGGCATCCTTTTGAAAGCAAAAGTCCCATAGGGACAAGTGAAAGTGGTTTTATCTTGATCTTCAGGTGTAATAGAGATTTGATTCCACCCGGAATAACCATCCAAGAAGCAATACCATCCACGCTCCGAAAGCTGATTGAGCATTTGATCCATAAAAGGCATGGGAAAGTGATCTTTTTTCGTCCATGAATTTAACTTCCGATAATCCATGCATACCCTCCATCCGGTTACCGGTCTCATAGAAACAAGTTCCCCTTTCTCATTTGGGACCACCGTGATGCCATCTTTTTTGGGTACACATTACACCGGACTAACCCATTTGCTATCCGCAATAGGGTAGATCACACCTGCATCCAGCCAATTGATTATCTCCTTTTTCACCGCCTCTTGCATCGGTGGGTTCAATATCCTTTGATGCTCGACACTCGGTTTGCACTCACTATCAAGTTGAATCTTGTGAGTGCAAATGCCAGGTGGAATACCCACAATGTCAGCGATAGTCCACCCTATAACCTTGATGTACCTTCTCAACACCTCAAGAAGCAATTTTGCTTGCCATTCAAGCAAGTCAGCTGCAATGATTACGGGCAAGGTGTGGTTTGCCCCCAAGAATGCATATCAAAGATGAGCGGGGAGCACTTTCAACTCAAGCTTTGTTGGCTCCTCCGTGGATGGTTTGGTGGGAGGATTTTCTCAATTCTTTAGATCAGTATCTAGCTTCAATGGGTTCCTTGAGTATTCACCGAATCCCGACAGAGCAGACCACTTCATCATACCCTTGAACTTCGGTCTCATCATAATTCACAAGAACAACCTCAAGAGGTTCACTCATACACATCAAATGGCTCACACTGTCCACCGCTTTGATTGGCACACATTAAAGGTGACCTCATCTTCTCCCCGCTTTCAACATCCACTAGCACTCTCCCGGTTGCTAAAAATGGTTTTCCCAAAATAATAGGAATTTCAGCATCAATCTCACAATCAAGAATTACAAAATCAGCCGGAAAGATGAATCGATCAACCTTCACCAATATATCATAGAGTATCCCAATGGGGTGCTTGATCGACTGATCCGCCATAAGAAGCCGCATTGTTGTGGATTTTGGTTCGCCCAGCCCAAGTTGTTTATAGATTGCATAAGGCATTAGATTTATACTTGCCCCCAAATCACATAGAGCTTTAGCAAATTGAAGCATACTGATAGTGCATGGGATAGTGAATGCCCCCGGATCTTCTTTCTTTGTAATCATCTCGCTAGTCATAATAACACTAAAATTATGAGAAACTTCGATTGTCTCGAAGTCCATGCTTCTCTTCTTGGTGACTAGCTCCTTCATGAATTTGGCATAACCCGACATCTCCAACAATGCTTCCACTAACGGTATATTTATAGAAAGTGTCTTGAACACTGATAGGAACTTCTTGAATTTCTCATCCTCATTTTTCTTCTTGAGATGTTGAGGAAATGGAGGAACTATTTTGGGAAGAGGTTGTGCTATCTTTGGAATTGAATTTGCCATTTCTTTAGCTTTTTGCAACTCTTCGTTGAGACTTTGCTTATGACTTTCCTCCTTCTCTTGGAGCATATCACTTTCCGGTGTTTGAATGAGCTTTTCTTCCTCATCAATATCTTTCTCTTCTTCATGAACTTTCACCCCATCATTACCCTTCACATTACCAACCGCTATCTTTCCACTTCGAGTCACCACCGCCAAATTTTTGTCCTCATCAGCTCTCAAAGTTTTTGTGCATTTAGTTTTACCCCTATCAAATACCTTGGGTTCCAATTGTGCTGAAAGTTGACTTAATTGACCCTCAAGTTGCTTGATTGCATCAGCGTGATAATTCATTCTATTATTCAATGATGAGAAATCAGCTTTCATCTCTTTTAGCATGTCATCCGAGTCTTCAACCTTGTCTAGGATGCGCGACAACAACTCATCCACTCGTAGGCTACTCGAACTGCCCTTTGATTTTGGGCGGTCACTTGATTGCGTGTGGTCCTCTTCATGATTATCTTCTCTCCTCCAAGGGTCATTTTGTTCATTCCATTCTTGATAGTATCGCCTCCTCTCTTATTCCTTGTGTGAGTTCCAACCTTGATTCCCACCCGGCTTTAAGTAGCTCGGGTGAAAACCCTTCTCAAGTCTCAACACTCTCCTTATTTCTTTGGGTTCCCTCACATTTTCTAGCACTTGTTTTTGTAACAACTCCATTTGGGACAACATTCTGCTAATATTCTCATTCCTCTCTTTCTCCTTGTCAAGTTGTTCTTGCGTCATCCAAAAATAAAAAGGAGAAACTCGGTCCTCTCTTTAACTTTGTCATTTCATCAAGAAGGGATGAGGCTACCTCAAAAGATTGCAACATTATTCCTCCTCGAGCCAATTGGTCAGCCACTCCTTTGTTCATTGAATCTAAACTCCGGTAAAAATATTGAAGTATCAAATCACCTGGAAGCCCATGAGTAGGACATTGTAATAGTAACTTCCTAAACCTCAGTCAAGTTTCTTGAATTGGTTCCCCTTCTATCCGCTTGAAGTTTTGGATGTTATCAAGCAATTTCATCATCTTTGACGGTGGAAAGAACCTCACATAGAATGTCTCGGTGAGTTCCTCCCATGATAGAATAGAGTCTCTCGGTAGCTCTGCTAGCCATTTGGTTGCCTCCCCCATTAAAGAAAAGGGAACAACCGCAGCCGAATTGATTCTTGCGAAATATCCTTGAGTAAGAACGGACTGCACGTCTCCACAAAGTTCCGAATATGCTCATGGGGGTTCTCAAGATCTAACCCTCCTTTCGCTTGCAAGATTTGCAGCGTTGTATTTGTCATATGGAATGCAACATGGTTTTCAACCGGAGGTAGGCGGATAACACCTACACCCCCAATCGAGCCTCATTCGCATGCAAGAAATCGCCACCATCATCTTGGTGAAAAAGTTGGTTCACGGTGTTTTCATTCATACTCATCCTGTCACCTGATTATCACAACTTACAACAAAAAGGTAAGTTGATTCAACTACAACACAAATAGATCACAATTTAAGCTTTGATAAGAGAATTCTAAACACCACTCTCCGGCAGCGGCACCATTTTGATTAACGCTCAACTACACCTCATCCGATACTAGGTGTAGACGATCTTAATCTAGTATAAACCCAACAAGTGAGTTGGGGTAGATCCAACAGGGAGCGGAACAATTTTGAATTCGATTATGAAGTTATAAACGCGATTTAAATGGTTGTAGGAATAGAAATTATCGGAAACTCTTAGTTAAATCAAAGGGTTGACATGAATGTCATGTGGGTGATTTTTATATCATCCATCAATCACAACAATAACAATCAACAAGAATAATCACTTGATTAAGAGGTACTTGGAGGAATGACCGACCAATTGCCAATTCTCGCTAAATGGGTGCTAGGTGATTACTAAAAGTTACTAAATCTTCATGGGTAGGATGGACCTTAGATGAGATAGTTTTCTATCAAACAACTACCTCGCTTCAATTGAGTTCTTTCGAACCTCAACAGACTAAATACGAACACCAGCCCACAACCTCACTACATTTACTCTCTCGAGCTAGATAGGTAGAACGGGACTTAGGATTCACTCTCTCAAGTTGAACCCACAATAGCCCAATCACTACGAATGCTAATTTATCACCTTGGTTCTACACCTCTCTCTCAAGCAAGCATAAAACACTAAATCACATTGAAATAAACATTCAACACAACACTTTAACAACAATAATAAATCAGACCCACTTCGAATTAGCACTACAATCAATAATTGCGAACACTCACTCAGCTAAATCAAGACATTAATCACATGGTCAAACCCCAAAGAATGGGGTTTTAGCTAGTCATCATAAAAAGTGAAAATTTAATACCTATTACATACTCCATAACTGGGTATTGATTTCCAAAATCTTAAAATGAATAAAGCTTGCTTCAATTACCACACCCAACTCGAAATCTACTGGGAAAATTGCTTCAAAACCAACAAGAACAATGTTTTTGTTCTAAATCTCAGTTTTCACAATATTTGGATGTCTTCTCTCTCTTCAAAATATCAATTTATACTGATCCAAAATTTAGCCTTTTTGGGGCCAATCAGCGAGGAAAGTCGGGCTTCACCAACCGGTCGGTGACTTGTCCATCGCCTTCTTGTTTCATGTTTTCATCCCACATGCACTGTAACTTTAGGTGGTCTTTATCGGGATTGCCGATCGATTCAGCGATGCGCCCTTTGTTCCTTTGGATTACCAATTTGCTTGCATCTTCACTGCTCATTCTGTAACTTTCGACGGTCTAACCTCTATTCGCCGATCAATTCAGTGATTCTCCGATAGGGACGCCGTTCGCCCAAATTTCTCTCGTCTCAGAAGTGGTGTACTATAAAATTGGGCTGGCTAAAATTGGGCGAGCTATAGAGCCACTCGGCAAATTGCCGAGTGGTCTTGGCGATCACCAGAATCGCTTTTCTCCACTTCTTCAGCTTGTTGGTTCCTTTTTGTCCGGTAGTGTCCCTGCCTTGCTCCTTAGCCTGTAATGCTGCAAATCAATATTCTAACATCAGTTTAGAGCATAAATTGGGCATTTGAGGATACTTATCCTATCAAAACAGAGCCCTAAATGAGTCCAAATCTCAGACTTATCAGATATACCCCTTAACTTTATCATTTAGAGCTGATATACAATTGAGTAAAGTGGCTCGTAAATACCCTTAGCGTTATACAAATGACTCAATATACCTTTACCGTTACAAAAAGAGCTCACATATTGTCACGACCCAAAATGAGTCATGAGTGGCACCCACACTTAACCACCTAGGTGGGTGAACCAATGAATCCAACCTCAACTTATATCAATTGTTCAACTACAGATAACAACCATAATGTGGAAGCTCACAACTTATTAAAGTAACTAATAAAATAAACCTCTAAAGTCTAGTACATATTATCCCTAAAACCTGAAAGTTATCAGATCAATGACATCTATTCTAAAAATACCAAGTCTAAGAATATTAAAGAAATCAAAATAAATAAGTAGAATAGTCTATGTCCAAAATCTAAGGACATCATGTCATAACCGTGAGAATCCAACACGAGTTGGAAGGAAAAGCTCACCCTGAAATCTGATGTACTAGACACTGGCTAGAGCCGAGGGCAAGTCGAAGTCGATGGTACACTCGCTGCACTCCACAAAAGCAAAACGAAGAAAACACAAGTGGGGTCAGTTCAGGGCAACATGTACTGAGTAGGTATCATCGGCCGATCCAAAATAGAAACTAATATGCATAAAGTAATAACATAAGATCAACTATAGCACTTAGCAGGTGGCAAGCAACGAACAACATGAACAAGTGACAAAAGCACAGAAGCAAGTACGTAATCAGTCACAATATCAAGAACACACACGAGGACTCATGCCTCCACACCACGCTCATTTGGGAAATGAGTTATTTGAGATTGAGTATATTAAGTTATTTCAATATGTTTTCCTTTAATGTTACCGTGTCGGAACGTGACACCCAATCCAATAATAACGTGTCGGAATGTGACACCCGATCCAATAATATCGTGCCGGTTCGTGGCACCCGATCCAAATATATCATACCGGATCGTGGCACCTTAACCAACCATACAGTTAATTCATTTGTCATTCTTTATCATCTCTTTCCACTTTCTTAACAATATTTCATTAATCCTTCTTCATTCAAGGCATCACTTTAATAGAACAAATTGAAGATTATGAATTTCACGGTCTTGGAATTTCAGACCAATCACAACAACACATGAATTATCCTAACCACAAGAATCAAGTACATAGAACATTTTACAATATCACTCAATGACTATCAATCACCTTTTAGAGTCTATCTATCACATAGAATAAACCATAACCTATCTCCACCAAAGAACCGAAGTCAAGCAAGCTAATTCCCCAATGCCTTTTCTTTCCTTCAATGCCTCAGATGATTTCCAATCTATTAAGTATACATAATTTGTAAGTAAACGCGTTCAATCCTATAATCAAGTTTCAACCGTGATCTTAATTAATAGGTCAAATCTTATATTTCTTAAATTTCAAGTCTAGGGTTAAGTTATAATTCCTCCAAATAATATAACTCTAACAAAATTCATATAATGTAATACACCTAATATTTAATTACTTTATCTCAATATATTAAAATTTAATTTATAATTTAATAAACCTAAGAAATTAATAAATTTTGAACCTAAATCAGTGCGTATCAATCCACCCAATCATTATCCATAATCATTGGACAGATTGCCTAATCATTAGGGATGAGAAACAATCTGTATTTTTATCCCAAGTTGGAACATGTTTCATGCTTCATGTTCAGGTATATTACTTTCCATTTTTTTCATTCAATTTCTCTTATTTCTCCTTCATAAAACGACTCGACATAATATCAATTAATTAATCTCTACTCATATATACAATACAATGGTTTGGACATGGTTACCTGATGTAGCTGGATCAGTTGTCGCCGAAGTCCTCTTCGAGAGGCTGCTTGTTTTCCTTTTAATTAATTAGGGCAATTAATTATGGACCACTAAATAATTAAATAAATACTAAATCCTACTAATTTCTTTCTACACATGGGTCAAGTGATATAAGGTATTAAATAAAGAAAAAATTATGCGGTTAAGTAAACATATACTACTTAATTACTCATCATAGCTATAGTTTGCTATATTACCACTCGCGACTAACATTATACATTAATTATGTGGGCTGACTTCGAGTTTGTATAATTAGCCACGTTTGTATATGTATAATTCACCACATTTGCATAATTTGCAGCTGACAATTCTTTGTTTGATTTATATTTGTATATGACGATGATTTCCTTTGGTTTTTCAGTTTTGTCACCATATACATTCAATCTTTTTGTGTATAGCTTTTTAAAGTTTGTATAAACGTGTAGTTTTTGGATTTTGTATAATATAATTTATATAATATAATTTGTATAATATATTTTGTATAATTATTTAAAGTTCATACGTTTATGTTTGTATCAATTCGTTATTTCGAGTTTTATTATATTTGTATAAATCCATACTTTATATTACCCAATTATATAAAAACACGTGAATTATACAAACGTACATGAGAATTATACAAACGATATGCGAATTATATAAATTATTGTCCTCTCTCACTCGCCTCTCACCTCCATCTCCCGATCTTGCTCGTCTCTCTCCTCCCTCTCCCGATCTCACTCGCCTCTCTCCTCCCTTTCCCAATCTCTCTCTCCAGAATATATAAATACATATGTATAATATATAATTATCTAACCGATATACATATACAATTCACCTCTCTCCCACTCTCTGCCCTCTCTCACTCTCGCTCTCGCTCTCTCCTCCCTCTCTCAGTCTCTCTCGCCACTCTCCTCATTATAACATGTAGCTACAAATCGTAATTAGCAAACTATAGCTAAGGAGTGTAATTAGGCTATTTTTGAGTGGCTATATGCGAAAGTTCCTCTTAAATAAATTATGAACTTGACCCATTAACCACCAACTAATAAAAAATAATACTTATTAAATATTCGTCAACTAAATAACCATAGTCACACGAATAGTTTAAGATTCTCATTTAAAATTTATGGGAAGATCCATTTATGAAAAAAATAGATCTAGTACTCAAAATAATCTAACGACCGGTTGTTACATCAGATACTAATTTACCCATCGTTCGTCCTTGAAATATCAACAGGAGGCGAGGGTACGATATGGTACCTGAATCGACAAAACGATATGGATGTTTTCCATGCATATCAGTCTCCCAAGGAATTACCTCAAATGCATCAAACCAACCAACTGAAGACCTACACTTTCTCCCATACAATGCCTCAAATGGGGCCATCTTTATACTCGAATGATAACTATTATTGTATGTAAACTCAACTAATAACTAACTATTCCCAATAACCACCAAAGTCGAACGTACACACGTTCACAACGTGTTCTCAAGGATCTTGACACAACCATCGGGACAATTCTTTTCTCACATAATCATGATAAAATCTTGAATCAATACTGGCTATAACTAGAAGTGAACCTGAACCAACCACCACACACTCAAAATACACAAACCAACATAGATCTTATCAATATTTCCTTCTGACAACATAAACTTTCCACGGACTTAAGTTATGAAAAAATGATCTTTAGACATCAGGTGCTCTTCAAGGGAGAATCAAACTTATTTAACCCGAAGAAGAAAATAATCAAGTAACCACCCATCGAGCGATACACCCAACCATAGAGAACCTCTAACAACAGTGTCAAAATGCTAGATTAGTAGTTGTGATTGTAGACAACCCTTAAGAATGGTAGAACTAGGCCCATTGGTCCCCATATTCCACCACACATAATCATAACATGACCTCGATAACTAGATGAATATTAAGACTGTCGGACAACTGAAAATATCCATGGTAGCTCTTCTATAAATTCTTATTAACAAGGTGGTGTATGTAGAACTATTGGAATACTTCAATAGCTCCAAGACAACACCAAATATGTCATTTGATATAACCAAGTATTCCCAAACATCCTACCCTACCAAGATGATATCACAGAATTGGTACACCAGATCCACCAGGGATCCACCCACAAAGGTGACAACACATGTGGGCATAACTTGTGAATCATACTACAAATCATGTACATAATGAAATAGGTGGTCACATAAGAATGTACGAGAACAAGGTTGAATAACAGTAAATATTTTCTCTAAAGAACCCATATCAAATATGTCCATTCAGTTGACTCCATTTCTTTGATTCTTAACTACCAACAATCCACCGGTCTGGTCCCATTACGATTGTACCTATACTTTATTTATTAGACTCCACATCATTTCATTGAAGCCCGCACTCTCAATACTAACAATTATCATAACCACTCCGGCCATTTACCTTACTCTAAACCAACACTTTTAAGTGAAATCCTTCCTTAGGTCCTTTAATATTCAAAAGTAACAAACTTTACGACCCAAGCCATGCATAAGTCCTTCCAAATGTTCAATACCGATGAAATCAATCATTTATTACCTTACAAATTCATACCTTGAAAAAACATACCACCATTAATATAAACTTACAATGAAAAATTTGAATTGTTAATCGAACTGAATAATCCAATCCCCTTAATAGCAACATTAGCTCATACCTTGGATATTTTTATGAATTCATGTATCATATCTTATCATTGATTGCCTCACCATCGACCTTACCATATCCTTCGCTAAAAATCCAATTGTACTCATTACCAAACTCAAAATCATAAAAGAACATCATACTTGAACGGTTGTACACTCAATTCTCAAGTCTTATCCAATGGTTTTAAACCCATCTGATGAACCCGTCACACTATTACCCTAACCAGAGCAAAATGGATGAAACTACGCGTCTCTGAACCCAATTGTCGACCCCTCTTAAGATAACTCTTTAGCCCTTGTAATCAGAAAAAATATTCTTACTCTCCGAAGGCCACATTTTCTGAAGGCCACACTTTCTAAAGCCCACATTTCACTAAAAAATATTTAATTATGACTCTAGCTCCTTTGATTTCTATTCGAGCAGTTTCTCAGCATCTCCATAACTTTCCATGCAACCACATTACTCACCAAATAGTAGAAAATCACAACCTTAGATACTCGCAAGTTGTTATTGCCATACAAATTCGCTTAACCAACCATACTTATTATATAGTTGCATCCGAATCACAATCCATCACGAACTCTTATTACTTTCATGCTCCGTTACACCTTGCCATCAACACAAAGTCAATATTTTAATCGGTATGACACCTCAAACCCAGTTATACCAATCAAATCCAAATGACTAATCCAATTTGAAATGCACTTCCTTACTAACATCTTCAATTGTCGTCACCCAAGTATACTCACTGGGACTTTCTTTATCCATAAGCTTGTCATTCTTGTATCAATCCACTCCTTAGGAGCTTAAGATAAAATCATCAGTTCTAATTTAGAATTCCCAAGATACACTTCACAACCTAAATACAACCGTACAAAATATCTGCCACTAAGACCTTTCCTAAGAACAAAGCTTAACCCAAGCGTCCGTAGTAACAAATTAGTTGGTTTCTCAAATGTGAATGCAACACCGAATCTTATTGAATAACTACAAAACATTCCCAAGATAACTCTTTAAGTAGTTAGTACTCACACTTGACAATCGACGTATTCGTTTCCACATAACACTAGTATCACATCGTGAAAGTCCGTAAGATCCATCATTAGGAAAAATCATACCTATCGAGAAGATTGTACCCAAATAGCCCACACATATCTGCCCATTGAATAGCTGCAAAACATTATCAAAATTGTTCTGTCTCTAGCCCAAGCGATTTGCATTCTTTCTTACATCAGGTTCATAACAAAAGTAACACACTTCATAACTCTTACCAAGTAAGAATTGGTACAATTGCAGTAGTTGTATCATGACTCTCTTTGATATACACTCAATCTATGAAGTTGTAGTAGAAATTATTACCTCAATTAGCATAACATAACTCAGCATTCCCTAAGCAACACATACATGTTATGAAAACTTTACTAACTGTATTTTCCAAAGTAATGGTGTTCATTATCTAGCCGTCCCTTATGAAACTTCTTGAATGTTGTAACCTTGGCAAAGTCATCTGGATTCAGCCCCTCTACCTCCATCACAAAATCAACCACTTCGTGAAAAGATTTTGCTAAAGCAGCCACATATAAAGTTGAATCTGCAAATCTGGCCTCAATCTCTTTACAAAACAGTGAATCCGCTCTTCCAAACTGAAGTAAAGCTGAGTCGCATATCTGGATAAAGCACAAAATTTGGCCTAATCAGATGCAACATATATCTTTCATTTCTCTATATTCAGGATGTATCTCTCCTCCTATCGCTCAAAGTCCAGGGTATATAACTCCATGAAAAAGCTAGAAAATGCTACCCAAGTCATAGGTAGTGCCTTTACTGGTCGACACTCAACATGAGACCGCCACTATATTTTGGCGTCTCCCCGAAACTAGTATGTCACAAACTCAACACCAAGTCTCTCCACTATATTCATATTATGAAGTAGCTCATGAAAATCAACAAGGAAATAATAAGCATCTTCATATTCAGTACCCGTGAAGAATGGGGGTTTCAACTTTAAGAATTTAATAAAGAGATCATGTTGATCACTAGTCATTATAGGCCATGTAGTCTATCGAAGAATCATACCTATTTCCAAGGATACATTTTCAATTGCTAGTGTTTCTATTTCCACTTTTACTACTCAAGTACTAACCAAATATGAAATAGAGTGAAGAAATTCAGATACCAATTGGATTCAAGTAGTAGCACGAAAGAAAGAAGGAGAAGAGTTTTTCTAAAGTCCTATAGCCTCTTGAAGAAAAGTAAAGGTGTCCCTGTACCATTCTACAAGACTCTACTATACATGTCCTTGTGTGATGAGATCACTGAACCTAAAGCTATAATACCATGTTGGTCACGACCCAAAAAGAGTCATGAGTGGCACCCACACTTAACCTCCTAGGTGGGCGAACCAACGAATCCAACCCCAACTTATATCAATTCTTCAACTATGGATAACAACCATAATGCTGAAGCTCAAAACTTTTTAAAGTAACTAATAAAATAAACCTCTAAAGTCTAGTACATATTATCCCCAAAACCTGAAAGTCATCTTATAAAGGATATCTATTCTAAAAACACCAAGTCTAAGAGTATTAAAGAAATCAAAATAAATAAGTAGAATAGTCTATGACCGAAATCTAAGGACATCATGTCATGATCGAGAGAATCCAACACGAATTAGAAGGAAAAGTCCACCCTGAAATCTGATTTACTGGAGACTGGCTAGAGCTGAGGGCGACTCGAAGTCGATGGTACACTCACTGCTGCCACCCCCCGAGCCTACACCTTGGGTGGGACTGGCCCTCCAGAACCATTGCTGGCCCCTAGCAAACCCTTGGTATGGCTTACTTACTCAGCGGAAGACTTAAACATAAGAAATATAACTCATGCAATAACTTAAGAGATAATAACTTAAACAAAATGGCAACTCAAGTCTTAAACATGTACAACTGAAATGAATAAGACTAAAGAACTATAACTATCTGTCTATGAAGCCTCTAAAACAAAAAGGGATGTCGGTACAAGACCCCCGATCATACTAACAATGAAATACTGAAAGCAAATGATAAAACGAGCCCTCCGGAAAGCTAGGAGGCTCACCAACAGACTCTGAGTGCTCAACTGGATCAACGAGGTGCTAGGTGATGATCCTGGTTACCTGTGTCTACATCATAAGACGATGCATGACAAATGGCATCAGTACATTGAATGTACGAGTATGCGAGGGGAAAACTAAACATAACATAAGATTGAAAGGAATCTAAAAGAAACACTTACCTTGGCTTTACTCACTCATGAATAACTTAACTCAATATAAGCAATAAAACACATGCAATATATGGAAAGCTTTATAAAACAATAGAAAGCAACTTGGTTCGTTAAAGAAAATGCAATAACAAACTCAACTTTACTCATATAATAAAGTAATATAGTTTCTGTGGGAGTTTCTCTAACCGACAACCACCACTATGAGCCTAAGTGGTGATACATTGTCTTGCCCACGCTGCCAGAACTGTCCTATACTTTGCCATCATATAGTACGCCTTAAATAAGTGGATCCACTAGTCTATGCTTTAAAGAACTTAAGGAATCATCTAAAAAGTATGATCCTTTACTACCCATGATGGCTACATGGTTTATGGAGACTTGAGTTATTATGAACTCGCGCTCCCATATCGGTGCTCAATAGTACTCCCAAAATGTACTTAGCTCATATGTTTATAAAACAACTTCTTTCTTTGGTTTGAGATAATTACTCAAAACTTAGCTTAAAAGCTCTCTTGGAATCGATGTTCCCTTTCTTGCTCAAATGTGAAAACATTTTAAACTCCTTGGAAATACATAGTCCCCATATACTTCTTTGAAGAAATAAACTTCAATATTTACTCTTTACTTAACTTGAACTTTAAGTCTTAAAACAAAGTTAAAACGTTTGCAAAAGGCTTTTGAAAACTTTAAGAACTTCTCTTGATTTGCTTCTTAACTTCTAGACTTGACTTTTAACCTTCCTTGAATTAAATTATGGATTCAAGGTTCATGATTTCATGTTTATGGATGATTTCATGATGTTTAGACGTACCTTAGAGTGTTGGAATCAACTAGAAAACATAGGTACGTTGCTAAGGAACTAGTATGGAAAGAAGGGGGGAAAATGGGGTGAGCTGGTGTCCTTGGTGCTCTGAGAGGTGTGGGGCGCCAGAGCCCAAAGTTCAGAGACCCCTGCTTGGGGCTCTGAGAGGGGTGACACCCCAGAGGTAAAAGATCAGAGAATTTTTCTTGGGGCTATGAGAGGGGCGACGCCCCAGGCCCCTGCCCAGGTGCTACAACTTTTCTTCTTCGTTTTTCAACTCTAAACCCCCTATTTTCACTTGGTTCTTTCCCCAAACACTTAGAAACAACTAATTCATCAATATATGCAAGATTTAACTCGAATTCACACCTAAATACATGAATCAATCTCAAGAAACTTCAACAACAAGAACCCACAAGATTTTAATCGAATTATCATCAAGAACTCATAGGATTTACTTTCAAAACTATATAACTTCGCTGAATTGAATCATGATTGGCGCGTGGGTGAACTAACCCAATGCTATGTGATCTCACATACCTCGTAGGGATCACCCCTTGACAAAATCCACGCGAAAACCTCCAAGAAATCGACCAATCCTTGTTTCTTCTCCTCTTTTCTCCTCTTATTTTCTCTTCTCTCAAAACCCTAACTCTTTTTGGAATAGCGTAAACTGACCAAGTTTAGTTTAGACCCCAATTAAACTCCTAAAAACGAATTAAAATAAATGGTTAAGGAAAAGACTAAATTACCCTTCCAAAATCCGGTTTAGACTTTCCTTATTTGAACAGCCCAACATCAAATGGTCATATCTCACTCATACGAACTCAGAATCGTGCAAACTCAACGTCGTTGGAAAGATTATTCCAAGATATTTCCTATGATACCTGGAAACACACCTAACTCATCCTGAGCTAGGAGTTATGGTCGTTTGAATTTGACCAAAAACTCAACTTAACATACTTAACAAATTTTCCAGATTTTTATATTCTTTCCAAAAATGGCTATTTCTAATCCTTAACTTCTTCCTAGTTATTTCAACTTGCGAGATGTTTCAATATCTCCCCCTTGGGAACATTCGTCCTCGAATGAGATTACTCTTACTAGGCTAAGGGTGTAATATCAGTCACTCAGTTCAAAAACCCAACAAGAAAATCTAACACATCAAGTATATAAATTATAGAGTACTAAAAAAAGAATTAGTACCTTGATCTGAAACTTCTCCGGTTTCAAAGAGATGCGGGTATCTCTTCTTCATATCTTCCTTAGCTTCCTAAGTTGCCTCCTCGACAAATTGGTTCCTCCAAAGAACTTTGACTGATGCTACTTCCTTAGTCCTCAACTTGCAAACTTGGTGATCTAGGATCTGAACCGGAATCTCTTCATAATATAGGCTATCCTTGATCCCAATATCTTCAGTTGGTATGATCAATGAAGGATCGCCCATGCACTTCTTCAACCTAGAGATGTGAAACACCAGATGAACCGCGACTAACTCTTGTGGTAGCTCCAACTCATAAGCTACATTTCCTATCCTTCTTGATATTCTGTAAAGGCCAATATACCGGGGACTAAGCTTCCCTTTCCTACCAAATCTCATAACACCTTTCATGGGTGAAACTTTTAAATACACCCAATCATCTACTTCAAACTCTAACTCCCTTCTCCTAACATCAGTGTAGGATTTCTCATGACTCTGCGCCGTTTTCAACCTCCCTTGAATCACTTTCACCTTCTCCATAGCTTGATGAACTGAATCTGGTCCTATCAACCCAGATTCACCAACTTCGAACCATCCAATAGGAGATCTACATCTTCTCCTATAAAGAGCTTCATAAGGACCCATCTGGATGCTAGAGTGGTAACTATTGTTGTAAGCGAACTCGATAAGAGGTAGATGATCATCTCAATTATCCTTTAAATCGATCACGCACGCCCTCAACATATCCTCTAAGGTCTGAATAATGCGCTCTGCTTGCCCATCTGTCTGAGGATGAAAAGCAGTACTTATGTTCACATTTGAACCCAAGCCCTTTTGAAATGACTTCCAAAACTGTGCAGTAAAATGCGCACCTCTGTCTGAAATAATGGAGACCGGAACTCCATGAAGTCTAACCACTTCTTGAAGATACAACTTAGCGTAATCCTCTGTTTTATGGGTAGTCTTTACCGGAAAAAAGTAGGCTGATTTGGTCATGCGATCCACAATCACCCAAATAGAATCATGTTGTCTACGAGACCTTGGTAAGCCTGTGATGAAATCCATATTAATCATCTCCCATTTCTATTACGAAAGTTCTATATTCTGAGCCATACTGCCTGGCCTATGGTGCTCTACTTTAACTTGTTGGCAATTGGGACACTTAGCAACAAATTTTGCAATGCCCTTCTTCATACTACTCCACCAATAGACTTTTCTCAAATCGTGATACATCTTCATGAAACCTGGATGAATGGAATATTTGGAGCTATGAGCTTCCTCCATGATCCTCTCTTGGAGTTCATCCACCCTTGGTACACACAATCTACCTTGATACCTCAATACACCATCTCCCCCTTGTTCAAAAGCCATTACTTTTTGCTTATGAACGTTTGCCTTCAATTCAAGCAAAATTGGGTCTTGATCCTGCTTCTCTTTTACTTCTGACTATAATGATGATTCAGCCCCATTTATCACCACTACTCCTCCTTCTATGGAATCCATTAGTCGGACTCCTAAGCGTGCAAGTCTATGCACATCCTTTGCTAGTTTTTTCTTATCTTCCTCAAAATGGGCGGTACTACCCATAGACAACTTGCCCAAGGCATCAACAACAACATTAGCCTTACCTAGGTGATAAAGAATACTCATGTCATAATCCTTGAGTAATTCCAACCACCTCCTTTGTCTGAGGTTAAGCTCTTTCTGAGTAAACACATACCGAAGGCTATTGTGATCAGTGAACACATCCACATGAACACCATAAAGATAGTGGCGCCATATTTTCAAAGCAAAAACTACAGCAGCCAACTCTAGATCGTGTGTTGGGTAATTCTTCTCATGAACTTTCAACTGTCTGGAGGCATAAGCTATAACCTTGCCATTCTGCATTAATACGCAACCCAAACCAACTCTAGATGCATCACAACAAACCACAAAACCTTGAGTACCTTCTGGTAAGGTCAAAACTGGGGCAGTAGTCAACCTCTTTTTCAATTCCTGAAAGCTTTTTCAGACCATTGAAACTTCACTGTCTTCTGAGTTAACTTGGTCAAAAGAGATGAAATAGATGAGAACCCCTCTATGAACCTTCTATAATAGCCAGCCAAACCCAAGAAACTCCTAATGTCAGTTGGAGATGTGGGTCTAGGCCAATTCTGCACTGCCTCAATTTTCTGAGTATCAACTTTAATTCCCTCTCCAGACACAGTGTGGCCTAAGAATGCCACAGACTCAAGCCAAAACTCACACTTAGAGAACTTGGCATACAACTCTCTATCTTTAGAGTCTGGAGAACTATTCTGAGATGACTAGCATGATCTTCCTAATTCCTCAAATAGATTAGTATGTCATCAATGAAGACGATAACAAACATATCTAAATAAGGTTTGAATACTCTATTCATAAGGTCCATGAATGTTGCAGGTGCATTGGTCAAACCAAAGGACATAACCAGGAACTCATAATGACCATAACGGGTCATGTATGCTGTCTTTGGAATATCACATGGTAGCCAAATCTGAGGTCTATCTTAAAGAAACAAGTAGCACCCTGAAGTTTATCAAAGAGATCATCAATTCTCGGAAGAGGATACTTATTCTTAATGGTAACCTTGTTCAACTGACGGTAATCTATACACATCCTAAGGGAACCATCCTTCTTCCTCATAAAAAAGACCGGAGCACCCCAAGGTGAGACACTTGGTCGAATGAAACCTTTATCTAAGAGATCTTTCAACTGCTCTTTAAGCTCTTTCAAATCTGTTGATGCCATTCTATATGGCGGAATAGATATAGGACAAGTATCTGGAAGAACATTTATACCGAAGTCTATCTCTCTCTCAGGAGCGACTCCGGATAGATCATCTGGAAAGACTTCTGGAAACTCTATTACTACTGAAACTGAGTGAATAAGAGGTATCTCAACACTAGAGTCATTAACTCGGACTAAGTGATAGACACACCCCTTGGAAACTAACTTTCTTGCCTTAAGGTACGAAATAAAATGACCCCTAGGCACTGTTGAACTACTTTTCCACTCTAAGACTGGCTCATTAGGAATTTGTAACCTAACGACTAGAGTTCTACAATCAGCTGAGGCATAACAGACATGAAGCCATTTCATACCAAGAATGACATCAAAATCTATCATGTCTAACTCAACTAAATCAGCCGTGGTACTCTTGTGATTGACAGAAACGAGACAATCACGATAGACTCTCTCTCCTAGAATAGACTCACCAATAGGTGTAGAAACACTGAAGGGTTCACTAAGTTGCTCAGGAATAACATTAAAATTCATCGCAACATACGGAGTTACAAAGGATAAACTCACTCAGGGATCTAGCAAAGCATAAACATTAAAGTTAAAGACTTGGATCATACCAGTGACAACATCTGACGAATCCTCTTGCTCTTGACGACTATTGATAGCATATAAGTGGTTTGTTCCTCCGCCAGTACCGGAAGTAGCTCCTCTAGGTGCATCCCTATCTGGTGGAGCAACTGATCAAGATTGGGCTCTATTGCCCTGATTCCCATTACCTTGGCGGTTCTTAGGGCACTCTTTCATGAAATTACCCTCTTGTCCACACGACCTTGCGACTGTGCAGGTCTAGCTCTGAAATTCTGGGAATTCTGACTATTGTACTCACATTTGTTTCTTAGTGCAGGTGCACTAGCAGATGATGGAGCAGGTCCCATTTGTTTCTGTTGGAAGGAAGACCGGTTCGCATTACTCTTTTGCTTCTCGGAATCATTCTCTGATGTCTTATCCCTCTTATTTTTAAACTCTTTGCTATCCCTCAGCTTGTCCTCCTCAACTTTTTGCACATGGATCATCAGCCTTGTTCACCTATTAGCATGGCTGCCTTACCTTCCTTACTTGACAGACGAGACAACCCAGCAACAAACAGACTTATCCTACTCCTCATGTCTGCAACCATCTCCGGAGCATAATGGAAAATTTGGATAAACTTCAGACTATACTCATGAACACTCATAGATTCATGCTTAAGAGTGAGGAATTCTCTTACCTTTGCTTCTCTTAGCTCACGGGGAAAGAAACGTCCCATGAAGGCATTCTCAAACATAACCCAGCTCACAATCGGTTACGCGCAAGCACGAGTTAGAAAGAAACTTTATAGAGATGAACTCTATCGCACGAAATGAGTAAGAAAGAAGTGAGATAATTTCCTAAGTGTTGCAGCCTCCTAATTATTGATGTGGCGCGCTTCACACCGATAACTAGGACTCTACAGACACGGCTTCATAGACTCCCTAGGACTCTTGAACTCTGGTCTTTGATACCAAGTTTGTCACGCCTCGAGCCTACACCCTGGGTGGGACTGGCACTCGAGAACCATTGCTAGCCCCAAGCAAACCCTTGGCCTGGCTTACTTACTCAGCGGAAGACTTAAATATAAGAAATATAACTCATGCAATAACTTAAGAGATAATAACTTAGCCAAAATGGCAACTCAAGTCTTAAACGTATACAATTGAAATAAATAAGACTAAAGAACTATAACTATCTGTCTATGAAACCTCTAAAATAAACAGGGATGTCGGGACAAGACCCCCGATCATCCTAACAATGAAATACTGAAAGCAAATGATAAAAGGAGCCCTCTGAAAAGCTAGGAGGCTCACCAACAGACTCTGAATGCTCAACTGGATCAACGAGGCGCTGGGTGATGATCCTGGTTACCTGTGTCTACATCATAAGACGATGCAGGCCAAATGGCATCAGTACATTGAATGTACGAGTATGTGAGGGGAAAACTAAACATAACATAAGCTTGAAAGGAATCTGAAAGAAACACTTACCTTGGCTTTACTCACTCATGAATAACTTAACTCAATATAAGCAATAAAACACATGGAATATATGGAAAGCTTTATAAAACAGTAGAAAGCAACTTAGTTCGTTAAAGAAAATGCAATAAACAAACTCAACTTTACTCATATAATAAAGTAATATAGTTTCTGTGGAAGTTTCTCTAACCGACAACCACCACTATGAGCCTAAGTGGTGATACATCATCTTTCCCACGCTGCCAGAACTTTCCTATACTTTGCCGTCATATAGAACGTCTTAACTAAGTGGATCCACTAGTCTATGCTTTAAAGCACTTAAGGAATCAGCTAAAAAGTATGATCCTTTACTACCCATGATGGCTACATGGTTTATGGAGACTTGAGTTATTATGAACTCGCGTCCCCATATCGGTGCTCAATACTACTCCCAAAATGTACTTAGCTCATATGTTTTTAAAACAACTTCTTTCGTTGGTTTGAGATAATTACTCAAAACTTAGCTTAAAAGCTCTCTTGGAATCGATGTTCCCTTTCTTGCTCAAATGTGAAAACATTTTAAACTCCTTGGGACTACATAGTCCCCATATACTTCTTTGAAGAAATGAACTTTAATCTTTACTCTTTACTTAACTTGAACTTTAAGTCTTAAAACAAAGTTAAAACGTTTGCGAAAGACTTTTGAAAACTTTAAGAACTTCTCCTGACTTGCTTCTTAACTTCTAGACTTGACTCTTAACTTTCCTTGAATTGAATTATGGATTCAAGGTTCATGATCTCATGTTTATGGATGATTTCATGATGTTTAGACGTACCTTAGAGTGTTGGAATCAACTAGAAAACATAGGTACGTTTCTAAGGAACTAGTACGGAAAGAAGGGGAAAATAGGGTGAACTGGCGTCCTTGGCGCTCAGAGAGGCGTGGGGCGGCAGAGCCTAAAGTTCAGAGACCCCTGCTTGGGGCTCTGAAAGGGGCGACACCCCAGAGGCAAAAGATCAGAGAATTTTTCTTGGGGCTATGAGAGGGGCGACGCCCCAGGCCCCTGCCCAGGTGCTACAACTTTTCTTCTTCGTTTTTCAACTCTAAACCCCCTATTTTCACTTGGTTCTTTCCCCAAACACTTAGAAACAACTAATTCATCAATATATGCAAGATTTAACTCGAATTCACACCTAAATACATGAATCAATCTCAAGAAACTTCAACAACAAGAACCCACAAGATTTCAATCGAATTATCATCAAGAACTCAAAGGATTTACTTTCAAAACTATATAACTTCGCTGAATTGAATCATGATTGGCGCGTGGGTGAACTAACCCAACGCTATGTGATCTCACATACCTCATAGGGATCCCCCCTTGACGAAATCCACGCGAAAACCTCCGAGAAATCGACGAATCCTTACTTCTTCTCGTCTTTTCTCCTCTTCTTTTCTCTTCTCTCAAAACCCTAACTCTTTTTGGAATAGCGTAAACTGACCAAGTTCAGTTTAGACCCCAATTAAAATCCTAAAACGAATTAAAATAAATGGGTAAGGAAAAGACTAAATTACCCTTCCAAAATCCGGTTTAGACTTTCCTTATTTGAACAGCCCAACTTCAAATGGTCATATCTCACTCATACGAACTCGGAATCGCGCAAACTCAGCGGCATTGGAAAGATTATTCCAAGATGTTTCCTACGATACCTGGAAACACACCTAACTCATCCTGAGCTAGGACTTACGGTCATTTGAAATTGACCAAAAACTCAACTTAACATACTTAATAAATTTTCCAATTTTTTTTATTCTTTCCAGAAATGGCTATTTCCAATCCTTAACTTCTTCCTAGTTATTTCAACTTACGAGATGTTACAGCTGCACTCCATAAAAGAAAAATGAAGAAAACACAAGTAGGGGTCAGTACAGGGCAACATGTACTGAGTAGGTATCATCGGCCGATCCAAAATAGAAACTAATATGCATAAATTAATAATATAAAAAATCAACTATAACACTTAGCAGGTGGCAAGCAACGAACAACATGAACAAGTGACAAAAGCACTGAAGCAAGTATGTAATCAGTCACAATATCAAGAACACACACGAGGACTCATGCCTCCACACCACGCTCATTTGGGAAATGAGTTATTTGAGATTGAGTACATCAAGTTATTTCAATATGTTTTCCTTTAATGTTACCGTGTCGGAACGTGACACCCGATCCAATAATACCGTGTCGGAATGTGATATCCGATCCAATAATATCGTGTCAGCTCATGGCACCCGATCCAAATATATCGTGCCGGATCGTGGCACCCGATTCAACCATATAGTTAATTCATTTGTCATTATTTATCATCTCTTTAAACTTCCTTAACAATATTTCATTAATACTTCTCAATTCAAGGCATCACTTTAATAGAACAAATTCAAGATTATGGATTTCGCGGTCTTGAGATTTCAAACCAATCACAACAACACATAAATTATCCAAACCACAACAATCAAGTACATAAAACATTTCACAATATCACTCAATGACTATCAATCACTATTAAGAGTCTATCTATCACAAAGAATAAACCATAACCTACCTCCACCGAAGAACCGAAGTCAAGCAAGCTAATTCCCCAATGCCTTTGCTTTCCTTCAATGCCTCAGATGATTTCCAATTTAGTATACATAATTTGTAAGTAAACGCATTCAATCCTATAATCAAGTTTCAACCGTGATCTCAATTAATAGGTTAAATCCTATATTTCTTAAATTTCAAGTCTAGGGTTAAGTCATAATTCCTCCAAATAATATAACTCTAACAGAATTCATAGAATATAATACACCTAATATTTAATTATTTTATCTCAATATATTAAAATTTAATTTATAATATAATAAACCTAAGAAATTAATAAATTTTGAACCTAAACCAATGCATACTACGGAACAATGACAGACTAGCTTATTTCTAATGGTTGCAATTACAAGTATCAATCCACCCAATCATTAGCCATAATCACTGGACAAATTTCCTAATCATTGGACAATGATTAGACATGAGAAACAATCTGTATTTTTACCCCAAGTTGGAACACGTTTCACGCTTCAAGTTCAGGTATATTACTTTCCATTTTTTCATTCAATTTCTCTTATTTCTCCTTCACAAAATGACTCAAAATAATATCAATTAAATAATCTCTACTCATATATATAATACAATGGTTTGGACATGGTTACATGATATAGCTTGATCGGTTGTCGCCGAAGTCCTCTTCGAGAAGCTGCTTGTTTTCCTTTTAATTAATTAGGGCAATCAATTATGGACCACTAAATAATTAAATAAATATTAAATCCTACTAATTTCTTCCTACACATGGGCCAAGTTATATAAGGTATTAATTAAAGAAAAAATTACGCGAGTTGGCAAACATTACTATGTTATTATTTAACGGGGGTACAGTTTCTTTTAATTACTTTCCGTGACTACAATTTGATAAATTTTGCCATTAAATATGGTACCCGCCCATTATTTTTATACCGAATCAAAATCACAATTCTTGGCCTTAGTATAAAATTTTATACAAACTCAATTTTATCTCTCCTCTCTCCATTTCCTAATTTTTTCCTTAATTCACTCACACATATCCAATTTGAATTTCCAATTTCACTCTCTCCCTTCTAATCGTGTTTTCACTTTTATATGACCGGCTTATGCTTATTTTTTTGGGTGATTTTTTCTCAAAAATCTCACTTTGATCTTCAGATTTCAAGCTTTTAAAAAAAAATGGATGATGGAACCCCATCCAAGAGGATTACGAGAGGTATGCCTTTGCCTGTCCAAGTTGTTTTGTATTTAGATTTGTATAATAAGAATTCTATTTGAATCATTAGTTCGAAAATTTACATGACACCGTTTGTATATTACTTCGGCTGTCAATGAATTTATTATCGATTGTACATGTTGCAATATGTATATATGAATTGCATATGTATCAGTTAAAAATGTGTGCTAGTTCGAAAATTTACTTGACACCATTTGTATATTACTTCGGCTGTCAATGGATTTATTATCGATTGTATATGTTGCATATGTATATATGAATTGTATATGTATCAGTTAAACATGTGTGCTTTTATTTGATAAAGTAATTAATTTATGAATTGTTGTATATAAATGTGTAAATTTGTATATTTTTGAATTTAGAATGATTTTGAAAATATTGAATATGTATAACTCTGACAGTATACAAATTTAAATATTTGTATATGTATACTATATATGGATATGAATATGTACAAAAATGTAAATTTGTATATTTTTGAATTATAAGGATGTAAAAATACATTTGAGTAATATTTGTGATTGATTGAATAATCAAGAATATTGATTAACCAAATTTTCTTCGTTTATTTGAATCTCCAGTGGTATAAGGAATACAATTTGTTATGGTGTTTGTATTTTACTAGAACTCATTTTGGCAAAATATGCTATTAAAAAAGGCTTAGCTTGAATCATGGGATTCTATCAATTTTCTGTTACCGTATTTAGAGCTCATGTATCTATTTATTAATAAAAAATATTTGTATAAATTAAAATCACAAAAAATGAGATATACAATTTTAAGTCTCATAGCAAACTAAATTATACCCATGGAGCGTAGTTAGATAAACTATAGTTATGGAGCATTATTTCTTTAAATTTGTTTGTCATATATGAAATTTTCCCTTAAATAAATTATGAACTTGACCCATTAACCACCAACTAATAAAAATTAGTACTTAATAAATATTCGTCAACTAAATAACCATAGTCACACGAATAGTTTAAGATTCTCATTTAAAATTTACGGGATGATTCTTTTATGAAAGAAATAGGTCTAGTACTCAAAATAATCTAACGGTCGTTACACATATACCCTTCATCTAACAGAAGTGAAAAATTTAGTTTTAAATTTATTTTTTTGACTTTAAATTTAAAAAAATTCATGTAGGGATATATATATATGATTCTTCTAGCAAAGTTCAAGGTATATTTCAATATTTTAAATACAAATATTATTTTTTGACTTCTTTGATTATCATTATTCGAGTTTCTTATACTTTTATTATATTTCATTTTTAGTATAACGAAAAAATTTAAAATTATTTTTTTCGATTATATTGTAATTTAGATTTTGTATTTGTATAAATAAAATAAAATAATGGGGCATCTATAATAAATTTTACAAGAAAATTAGTGAAACATAAAAAAATTTGACTATCAAAATAATAAATTTAAAGTAGTCGTTGAAATAAAAAAGTAAAAAAAAATACGCGAGAGGAGGATCAATGTCACGACCCAGGGGTACCCCCTAGATGTAACACGGCGTACTCGACCCCGAAGGGGTCTTATACAAGCCCTTAGCATATCATAAACATAAGTAATAGAAATGATGCGGAATTAAAACTTTTTACAATCGAAGTCTTTTCATAAAATCAAATGGAAGTCTAGACATTGTCTCAATAACCATCTAATACAATCGAGAATCAATAAGGGTCACAGCCCTTTACAACATAGTCTCACAAGAGAATGTAAGAAAGACACTAGAAATGAACAACTTCCGTCCTCGAACTATGAGGACTCACCAAAAGCGTGGAGAGGATCAATCCAAGCTTTGAACACTAGAAGAAGCACACCTCGACGACCGGCCCCTACACTTATAGAAAATGTAGAAATATGGGTTAGTACAAAAATGCACTAAGTATGATAGCCATACATAAAAATCCTTAAAACATGCTAAAAGGGACATTTTAGTTGAAACCATGCTATATGCCAATTTTGAACATCATCTTTGAAATAGTTGGGGAAATGTAACTCATAAGACAACTCATGTACAATTCATCATAACATAAAGGATATCAACATAATCAAAATGCATAGTCTCCAACATAAACATAATGCATACCCCAATCATCACAAGACATAGTTCACACACATAGTTAAATACCAAGATCATCTCATCATAATGGAACCATCACATAAGTAACCCTAAGTTATACTTGTGCAATGCATAGATAAGATCTCATAATCCCATCTACACTAAGTACCATTTTTAGGCCACCATGCTCATACTTATCATGCTTTGATCTCATCCACAGTTAATACTCATAGACAAGGAAACATTCATGTTCATAACTTATAACAAGGAAAGCCACTCTTAGCAACAATCCATATCATACATGCATAAATTCATATATCTTCTTAGCATAAGGAAACCACACAATGACCCCTTTCAAAGCCTACTTGTGCAATGCATGAATGAAGTCTCATACCCCCACTCACACTAAGTAGAGCTCCTTGAGAAGTCATAAGTATAGTTCATGTTCATGTTCATAATTCATATAAAGCATGCATTAACTCATAAATCATCATGTCATAGGAGAAACATACCACGGCCACTCTCAAAGCCTACTTGTACAATGCATGAGTGAAGTTCCATACCCCTACTCATACTAAGTAGAACCTCTTGAGGAACCATAGTACATAACTCATGTTCTTGTTCATAGTTCATATTCTTGTTCGTGGAGGGAAAATAGCCTTAACAGACATAGACCATGTGAGCTACATGGAATCCGGTGTCATGTCCCACACCAAAAAGAGATGTCCTACTTGCCTAAGGTAGAACTAAATGTATTAGCTTTTAGGTGGATCCACTAGCTAAAGACCTATGTGGGCACATAGTTATGGGATAGGGAAATTGCTACTAGAAACCCCAAACCTATTGTATTGACGCGGGAGCTTCCATCTCATGAGATTATCTTTAGAGAACCCGGCCTTTTGAATTGACGGGAGGGCCTCTACCTCATATTCCATATCCACTCGGTGCTAAGAATTATTTCCCAAAATTACATGTTTAATCTCGAATTGAATTTATATGAATGAAGGAGTGTCTTACCCTCCACCCAACATAACTCATAAAATAGCTCATAGATTCAATAGGTGAGAATGGACTTTCAACCTTAGAATCATCATTAATATGTGAGGAAAACTTTCACATTATAATCATGTGTTCTCATGAGAATATACTTTCAATCAACATAAGAAGATTATCATGGTCATGTACATTTCATGCATAGTAATGTGTAAAGGCGCATATGAGAAATAGCCTTTCAATTAACACCATAGATACATCATAATCATACTCATGCATGGAGTGTGTGTTACTGTTCTTTCAATGACACAACAACAACATTATCATCTTAGACACTTCACTCTCAAAGTGTTCATAAAGCATGTACATAATATCACAACCATGCATAATGCTCATATCTTTCATACAAGGATCATAGATCACATCAAATCAACATATCTAGCATTCATTATATTAGACATGGATATAATCATAATTAAAGTAGTTCATTCATTGCATGCATAAGCTCATGTACTCATATTGTAGGTCATGTGGGTAAAGTCCTTCCACAATAATACCATATACAATTCAACATGCATAATAGCTTTCTTCTTAAAGCCTCAACATTCATAGCTCATTCATTTTAGCTTTTACCCTTTAAGCCTTAGAAGTCATCTTCATACTACAAGCATTACTCTCAAACAATACCTCACATGGTCATCATGTAAACCTAACTCTCAAGGTAAACTAACCACATGCTTCATTCTTAACCAATTATAGTCATATAGCATCACGTAAACTCAATCTCAATATTACTCAACCATGATCCATCATATAAGCCCTAACCTAATTCATTCATGTCTACAAGCTTTACTTATAAGCAATTTATATCTAGGTCATCTAATCTAAGGCAATTTATAAAGAATTTCATCAATCTTAGAATGTCACATCTAAACCCTTTATTTGCCTCTTTCATGGCATAACACTTGACCATACCAATTTCACCCTATAATCTTAGGTTAATCAAGAATACATGTATAATCATACTAAAATCATGTAATTACACCATAAATAACCATTATTCTTTCAATTGGATCAACATATAATAATACTCACACTTTAAGATTCAAATTGGGAAAATTAGGAATTTCATGGGTTCTTGGGGGAATTCATCATAAACCAATAATAATTCATCAATTCAATCATAATCCATCATAAATCAACCATTAAAAATGTTTTTGGAAAGAACCCACAAGATTGAAGTCAAACTCTCACTTTTGGGGAAAACCCTAGTTTTAAAATTGAACTTTGTAGGGGCTCTATGGGTGAAGGATACCCATAGATGAAAATATACCATATCTTATGAAGATGCCTCACGAAATTGAGTGGAAAATATCAGTCCTTGAACCCTAGACCTTGACTTCTTCTTCTTCTTCAATGGAGGTTTTAGTGAGAGAAATATTTGGGAGAAAGGTGGTTATGATTTGAGTCTTGTAATTTTATGAAGTGTAAAGGGTTAGTTAATAGCTTAATAACCCTTATATAGGCCTACTAAATCAATATAAAATGACCCTACAATAAACTAACCTCAAAAGGAATTTCCTGAAATACCTCTTCCTTGGTCGTGTCTAGGCAGCTTGTTGCAGGCATGACCTACGCCTGGGACCTACGGTCCGTAGGTTGGCCTACTGGTCGTCCTGCAGGTCTGTAGGTCATACCCTGCAGCTCAACATTGAGGGCCTGACCCACAACCCCCACCTACGGGGCATGGGTCCACCTACTGGTCGTAGGTGCCATCCATAGGTGGCCCTATTTTGGCAGCTTGGGCAGATTCGGGGAGTCTTCGGGGTTAGGCTTTAGGATCCTCCTCAAGGACCCTTGGTTGGTACTTGGGGGGTCGTACCTTGACGTTTAACTCCTAAACCCCTCAACCTAAGTTCGGGAAGCCATTTAACACTTCCAAACCCCACATCAAACTCAAAAACTCTAACGTAAGGCTCTAGTTTCACCTACTAGTTTTTCGGGTGTTACATTCAAATATACCCCGTATGGATTATTATTTTCAAAAAAATTATTAAAAATTAAATTAAATGATTTTTTTCACTTCTGTTAGAGGAAAATAGTATATATGAGTCATTTGTATAACAGTAGGCATATATATGAGCAACTTTCATAACAAATGGTATATCAGCTCTAAATGGAAAAGTTGAGGGGTATACCAGACCATTTTCCCTTAATATTATATGCTTCACATTTAATTGTCTTTCAGAAACAATCTCTCTGCCTACATGAAGTAGGGGTAAGGTCGGTGTACACTCTATCCTCCTCAAATCCCATCTATGAGATTACATTGAGTACGTAATATGTTGTTGTTGTTGTTGTTGTATGCTTGAAATTTGATTCTTTATTTCATTCTCTCCGTTTCTTTGATTTAAAAAAAATGAATTGTGATGATTTATTATTAAGAAGATTCTTTGTTTGAATCTAGCTGCATTTTAGAGAAACTTTGGTTTGTAAACAAACATAGGCATATAATTCACACGTTACGTAGAACCTAAGTTGCTCGTACACTTTATTTTTGGTGCCGCACCCGTGTCGACACGACATGGATGTGGGTGTGGGTGTGGAATCCGTATCCAATTTGATCAACTTATTTTGGGTACTTTGACCAAAATCAATTGGGAAAGTCTAGACAATTTTAATGATTGATGTAATCCATACAAAAGCTAAGTTGAAATTGAAGGTTATGGAATACCTTTTATATAGAAATTTTTATATCACTCATTTTCCTTTGATCTCCTTCCAGGATTCTCCTCAAGTTCTCCACATAATATCTCATAATTTAGGTTTTATAACTCTATATTTAGATGTTTTAATCATTTTTAGGTGAATCCATGCACCCGTCTTCATATATGGATTCATATCTACAAATCTTTAAAATTAGATCATGAAGGATCCGACCTTTGAATCTGCACCCGAGTCTGAGCAACTTAGCATAGAACTAGTTGAGATGCTTGCAAGCTGACTTGACACCACAGTTATATAAAAAAAGGACTCACAATTGACGTTCAAATTTGTTGTTTAAATGATGATTTTAATTTTAAATCCAGAACTTTAAAATGATATTAACTGTCACGAAGACTAGAATCTGTCTTTGTTAGTGTGTTAAGTTGAGAATAAAGGCAGTCTTAGGGTGTGTTTGGTATGGAGAATGTTTTTCTAATTTTCCCATGTTCGGTTGGCTTAAATGTTTGAAAAATATTTTCCAAATCAACTCATTTTCCTCAAATTTAAGGAAAATGACCCATACCCTGTAGCCGATCCTCCCCATTCAAAAAAAATATTACAATTTTTAAATTTTCTTATTTTTTAAATTTCAAATTTTTATCCCTACCACCCAATCGGGGGGGGGGGGGGGGGGGGCGGGGGGGGGGGGGGGGGGGGGGGGGGGGGGGGGGGGGGGGGGGGGGGG
>JAJONR010006423.1:0-37958 GCA_029582245.1 Solanum etuberosum
AATCTGAATTTGATCATAGCTTTGGAGATAAATATTATTTTTAACTCTGATTGATCTGAAATTTGGTAGGTTCATCAGAAACGATCAAATTAAAAATACTCATTGTTATGAAGTGATCGGGCACTTTGAGGTCGTTTAGATAATGTTTTTAGATATTTATTTGTATCTTGAAAATTAATTTTAATGAAAATTACTCGACTATGATATAGTGGTGATAGACATTGTTCTCTATAGTCTTAATGGCTAAATTTTAGTGAAGTATTAAGTTCATGTGTTGGCTTTAGACCTTCCTCCATATCGAATGAAATTAATACAAGTCAATAAAATTTAATCTCTAGTTTCGATAATCTGTATTGACTCTCCCTATCTGAGTAATATTTGATTGGATCAATGAATCTAGGGATAATGATATTTACTTGACTTAAATTAACATATACTCTCCATCCGAGTTAGCTTTTGTTCTAAATTTATTGAAGTGAATATCTCACACCACATATATATGCTGCATGAGTAGTCATTTTTTCATCAAAATTTATTGTTCAAGATGCATTGATATCTATGAGGTGTGTTTTGAATTTTGATATTCAATGTATACATAAACATGCTGATTTTTTTAGAAAATAGTACTTAGATAAAGTAAATAGTTTTAGAATTTCGTTCTTTATTCTTAATTCGTGTATCTATTTCACAAAATGATGATATCTGATAAGAATTACTGAGCGGAAAAATATTTAATTCTATTTTGGCCAAACAACGTTTTCAACCAAATTGATCATAGTTTTAGAATTTGAAAAAAAAGAACTCTGATTGATCTGAAATTTGGTAGATTCATAAGAACGACCTAGTAAGATTTTTTTTTCCGGATCGTTATATGAGTTTTTGGTCATATTTGATCAAATAATAGTGAAGTATTAATTTCATGTGCTGGCTTAGGCCTTCCTACATATCGAATGAAATTAATACAAGTCACTATGTATTTAATCGTCTAGTTTTGATAATTTGTATTAACTTTCCTAAACTGAGTAATATATGATTGGATCAATGTAACTAGAGGGATTTTCACTTGACTTAAACTAACAGTAGACTCTCCATCTGAGTTAGGTCTGTATAAGTTTATGGAGTGAATAATTAGTCATTGTACATGTGTATTGCATAAGTACTTTTCCAATCCCATCGATTGACTATTCGAGATGCATGGATATATATGTATAAATGAATCCTGAATTTTATTATTTAGGATTATTCAAAATATTATGATCTATTTAATGTATTATATCTCATATTCTCAATAGACTTAAGCTTTTCTTTTGATAGAGATAAATTTTAATTCAAAGAATACATTGTACACGTACCTTATGTTAGAAGGAATTATTTTCAGTTTCTAACTAGATAAGATATGAGTATTTAATATATTTGTTTGTAACTCTCCTATCATTGAGTTTGATGAATCTTTTTATTTCTTGTGTTATATTGATGCGTGATTTTTTTATTAGTATTATCTCTCATGAATTGAATTATATTAATCTGTCTCATAAGGAAAACTATCTTTTAAATTGAATGAAATTTATCTGTACATTAGCGTCTAAGTCATTTATTTTGACTAGAATTTCGAGGTTGGTTAATGGATGGACATAACAGTTCATTGAAAGTGAAGTCACTACCAACATGTGAGTCTTGTTTAGAAGGAAAAATGACTAAGAGGCCTTTCTTCTTAAAAAGAAAGAAGAGGTAGTGATAAGTTATAATTAACTATTCTGATTTGTGTGGTAAATGAGCATTTGGGCAAGAGGTGAATTTGAGTATTCTGAGTTTTCAAGAAGGTTACTCATGATATGAATATTTTTTTTAATGTTTTGTAAGTCTAAATGTCTTGATAAACTCAAAATATTTAAGACAAATGAAAATAACATCATGAAAAATATATAAAGTCACTGCAATCTGAATATAATGACGTAAGTAGAGCTCATGAGTCACTTATCTTATAGAATAATTGCATCTCAATTGTCTACACCAGACACTCTATAATAGATTGGTGTAGAAGAGAAAAGAAGTAGATTCTTATGAAGATGATAAAATTAGTTATTGACTTATTATTAGTTATTTTGTTTCTTTTGGGATAGGTTCTAATAACTACATATCATATTCTGAATTCAATTTCTTTCAAATCAGTACCTTGAACAACTATAGAACTAGTTGGATTTTATGTAAGTCTAATCTGTGACATGTTCAGATATAGGATTAACCGGCAGATGTGCTGAGTAGGAGAATAAGAAAATTGAAATTAAGAACGAAATGTGTGTGTTAATTGAATATCCTAAAGAATGAAAGAAGGTTTATCATAATGTCCTAAAGAAAATAAGGCAATTGTTAACACAACTGTCTGATTTCTAGAAAAGGATCATTTAGTAAACCATGTTCCTAGAAGTAAACTAGTTTTACGGGAACTGAACAAAGAAATAACAAATATGTCATTTGTAAATTCAGACGCTCAAGAACATCTAATCGGTATGTCAGAATTGACGTTCCATTGCATTTAAGTAGTGGGAGAAATGTTATTAGACATATGAAAACTACTAGCTCAACTAGTAGGAGTGATGTTGAGCAAATTAAAAGAACACTACATGAAAAGTTATTAATATTTCAATATCTAAAGATTTTGAAGAAAATATTAAGACTCAAGAACATGAAAGTGTGATTATAGTAGTAGTACTTAGTCGTAGTGGGAGAATCATAACGAATAATGATTTGTTTTGTATGCTTGAGAGAACTTTCATGATAGAACTCCTGAAAAGAAGTACACTCTTTGAGGGTTTCATGATAAGGTCTCTCAAGATCTAGTACAAAATCGATTTGTTACGACGAAGCACTACTAGACAAAATTGCCTGAGAAAATAGCTTGGTAAATTTCTTTCAATAAGACATAAAGGAATGCATGTGAAGGTTGTAAATGCATAGTTAAGAGTCTAAGTGGAGATTGTTAGGGTATATACTATTAATCATGTGTTTAGACATAGTATTCTAACAATTTTCAAGATTAAATATCTAAGTGGGAGATTGTTAGGGTATTATAGTATTAACCATGCATTTAGATATAGTACATTATAACAATTGGGATGGTTAAAAGTCTAAGTGTGAGATTGTTGGGATATATACTATTAACCATATGTTAAGATATAATATTTATTATAAAATAAATATTTATTCAGTTTTAATAGATCATATATTCGTTTATGGTGTCTGTTTAATTATATAGTAGATAATTTAGTATATAGAGTTTTAACTTACACACAGAGGATTAAATCATCGGTTCTTATAAGTATAACATTTTTTGTTCACAATCTAGGATGGAAATTGGACATGTCATCGGTACGATTGTAGCACAAGATTATATATAATTTATCTTGATTATGGGAACGGTATAGTTCCAACTTCCTGTGCTAGTGCATTTTGTATGTATAGAACGGGACAGAGTAGAGATATTTGTTTTAGACTGACTGACAAAAAACATATTCTCTTATACTGTTAAATGTACTTATATTCTCAATCCTGATATATCTATTATGATCTGTATATATTAATTATCGTTTTGATTTATTAAAAGGTGAGATTCTGAGATGGGTCAATATGCCTGATAGATTGGATGACAATAATATATATTAGTGAAATAATAAGTTAGTTGATGAAATCCATGTCTCATTATAGAGATTGATTGATATGTCTTTTTGAGAGGTTATAAGTTTTAATTGTGTCAAACCTTACAAGTGGAATTATGAATCCGACATATGAAATAAGTTAAGCAGTACTCTAAAGGAAATTAATCATTGAATTAAATTCGTTAGTAATTTAATTTATTGATTAGTATCTGTAATCTTAACATGGGGAATTACATAAGTGTTTAAGGGAAATTTCGAAATATATATTGAGGAGTGCAATTACGAATTTCTAGTGGAATGATTTGTAATTTATTATGGTAAGAATAATTCAAAATTAATTATTTGGAATTATTTCCATAATAGGAAGCCTCAGTAATTTATTCTGTGGTCCCTACAGTGCCCATATTTAACTAGAAATCAGAATTTTATTTCTATGGGAAAAAGAAGAATAATATGGGTTTTTCTGGTTTTCCAAGAAAATCTAGGTTTTCTACTCCTTTTTGGATTGGGAAGAAATATCTATAAATAGATATTCTCCTAACCTAGAAAAAAAGATGAATTAGTTTTCTATTCGATACTTGCCCACCCAAGTATTGAGAGAGTTCAGATGTGAACTTGGGATCACTGTAGAAGACCATATCTGCTGTCTATCTTGTGGATTCGTTTGAAGGTCTGTGTAACTTGTGGATTCGCTCGAAGGTAATTCTTGAATTAAATTTCAGCAAGTTTATGCATTGCAGCATAATTGTATATGTTCTAGCATAAACGTTATTGGTTATCTATTATTCATGTAAGCATTATGATTCTGATATACTTCCTCTGTGCATATAGTTTTCCAACAAAAAATATTTGAAATATTTGTTTAAAAGACGTAACAAAATTATAAAAAAAAACTAAAACTGTCAAAAAAAGTAGCTATTAAAATATGATTTTTTAAAAAAGATATAAAAGTTTAAAGTTAGTAATTTATTACTAACTATTTTAACTAATTTTGTCCTAAAAACTACCACATGTCTTGTTTCTACACTGCCAAAAATTAAGAAGCATAAGCAAATAAAAAAAATATGAAAAAAGACAAAAATATTCCTACCATTTATATATATATATATTTATCAATATATTCCTTGTCAATTAATTAACTGTGGATAATATTCCTTTTTTTTATAATGCAAATGATTAGTTACATCTATTAACTCTCCGTAATTAATCTATGTGAACAATTCTAAGTCGTTAGTATATGTGAAATAGGAGAGTTACTTCCACTTCACATTTTTCTCAAGTGTCAGTTTCTTAACTTCGTAAGAAATTATAGAAAGTATTCAGAAGACTTGAAGTTACTTTTGTATTACGACAAATTTGTCATTAAAATAAGATTTTATTATACGTTAGTTTCTTACATTTTTTAATGGATGAAAACGTAAATGATTTTTCTATTTATGGAGTATCATTTGGGAGCTAAATACACAAAAGAAAAACAAAAGTCATTTCTTTCATTTACTATCTCCTTCACCAATTTTTTATTGGCTTAAATAATCATTCTTCCTATTTTGAATTTTTGTGCAATTATTTTTTGTGCAACTCCAAACTTTAAGCCACAAGTGCATGTGTTTGAGAGTAACTGTGGAATCTTGGGGAGTGATCGGCTATAATGATTTGCATTGGAGTCAGGCTGAAATCGCTTTCAAGTAAGTGGCTTGCCACGACACAGTGTTTGTAATAAGTTATTTACTACTTTATAATTTCAGTCCAATAACAATATTGTAGTATTTTTCCCTACAATTTGAAAGCGATTTTCTTACATACAATATTGATAAATGACTATTTCTTTGAACACAACTTTTTCTGATTTGTCAAAACTTAAGCCTTTTGATGAAAACAATTTTAAATGGTGGTCACAAATTTTTTTGATTTTCTTTGAACAATTAGAAGTTGAGTATATTTTATTTGACGAACCTTCTATTGATGGTTCTAATAATACCACTACTGATTCTAGCAATGGTTGGGTTGCTGATGATGTTGTTAAGAATAAGTTAGAAAATGATAACACAACTGTGAGAGGACATTTGTTAATCTATATGACTTATCCTTTGTTTGATTTATTTGTTACTTATAAAATTGCTAAGGAAATATGAGACAGTTTAGAAAAGAAATATAGTGCTGACGATGCAGAAAAGAAAAAAAATATGTTGTTGGTGGATTAAATTACAAATTGTTGGTAATAAGTCAATAATGAAACAAGTTCACGAATATGAGAACTTGCCTGCTGATGTTCTCAACGAGGTCATGAAGATGTGTGAGATATTTCAGGCTAATGTTCTGCTTGAAAAATTCTCACCATCTTAGAGTATTATAGAAATCAATTAAAATATAAAAAAATAATAATTTAACTCTCCAAGAACTTATTAGTCATATGAGGACTGAAGAAGCGAACCGTCTCAAAGATAAGATGGAAGCACTTTCTCTATATTCTTCTAAATTTAATTTTGTTGAATCTTCTGGTACTGTTGTTAAAGACAGGTTTAAAGGAAAACAGAAGAATATATTGAAAAAGGAACATGTGATGAAGAAAAATCAATTTAATAAGTCGGAGAGTCAAATTTAAAAATCTAAGGATCTTTGTTTTGTTTGTGAAAAACTTGATCACATGGCTGCCAAGTGCTATAAAAAAAAGGGCAGGACTCAAAGCAGGAAGGAAAAAATAATGTCTAAGCCCATCTTTTTGAGGAAAATGAAGTGATTGCTGCTGTAGTCGTTGAGACAAATCTAGTGGCCAACAAAACTGATTGGGTGCTAGATGCATACGCTTCAAGAAATTTTTGTGCCAATAAGGATTTATTCCATGACTTTGAGGAGTCCACTGATGGAGAGTGTGTTTACATGGGTAACTCCACTATTACTGAAGTTATTGGTAAATGAGAAGTTTTACTTAAATTAACTTCTGGAAATTTTTTATCCTTGAACAATGTTTTGTACGTTACCTCCCTTCGTAGAAACTTAATTTTCGGAGCACTTCTCAAAAAAGTTGGCATTAAACTTATTTTTGAAGCTGACAAAATAATTATTTCTCGTGGAGGAGACTTTGTTGGGAAAGAAATATCTTAATGGAGACTTATTTGTACTGAACATTGTTCAAGAGATTATCAATAATGCAAGTATTTCAAATTCTGTTTATGTTGTTGAGTCTATTAATTTGTGGCATGGTGGACTAGGTCATGTTAATATTGCTTCTATTAAAATACTTAAAAAAATGAAATTAATACCTATGATAAAAGCTGATGACTTTTCTAAATGTCCTGTGTGTAGAAGCAAAGCATGCCAAGAAACCTTTCAAATTTGTTATTAGTAGAAAAATTGAATTACTTGAACTAATACATTCAGATTTAGCAGATTTCAAGAACACTGTTAGCAAAAATGGAAAAAAGTATTACATTACTTTTGTTGATGACTTTACTAGATACACTAAGGTATATCTTCTTAAGTCTAAAGATGAGGCTGAAAGCATGTTTTTGAAATTCAAAGCAGAAGTGGAAAATCAATTAGATAGAATAATTAAGAGATTTAGATCTGATAGGGGTGGTTAATATAGTACTAAAACTCTAAAATATTTTTGTGAGTAAAAAATTATACATGAGGTTAGTGCTTCCTATACTCCCGAACAAAATGGTGCAGCCGAACGAAAAAATTAAACCCTTTAAGAAATGACGAATTCTATGCCATTAAGATCTGATCTATCTGTCAATATGTGGGGAGATGCAGTCTTATCTGCATGATATATTGTTAATAGAGTCCCTCATAAAAAGTTAGACAAGATCTCATATGAGTTGTGAAAAAGATTTGCTCCTAACTTGAAATTTCTGAAAGTGTGGAGGTGTTTGGCAAGGCTGGTCTACCAAATTTTAAACGAGTAAATGTTGGCTCTAAGACTTATGACTCTGTCATTATTGGTTATGCTCAAAATAGTGCTGCATATAGATTTATGTCTCTGAGTGATTATTCTATTTGTGAATCTAGAAATGCAGAATTTTTTGAGCATATTTTTTCTTTGAAAAATAATGTGCCGAGTGATGTGCAAAATAATGCTTCTACATCTATGTCCGTTAATTCTCATGTTGTGCCTTCTTGTAATGTTATTTCTAATGAGCAAGACAATGAACTTAGAAGGAGTTAAGTACGTAAAATTGAGACTAGTTTTGGTCTTAATTTTATCACTACTTTCTTGACTGAAAATTTTGATATTGATGTTTTAAGTGATGAATTGGTGTTTATCTACTTAATAGAGGAAGACCCTACGACTTATGATGAAGCAAGGAGATCAATAGATGTGATATTTTGGAAAGAAGCTATTTAAAATGAATTAGGCTCTATAATTTCTAATCACACTAGAGACTTGTATGATTTACCTAAAGGTTGTAAGCCCATAAGTAGCAAGTGAATTTTTAAGAAGAAATTGAGACCTGATGTTACAATTGATAAATATAATGCTAGACTTGTGATTAGGGATTTTAACTAAAAGAAAGGTGTTGATTACTTTGATACTTATTCTCCCGTGACTAAAATAGCGACCATTAAGACTATTATTGCTTTAGTTGCTATTCAAGACTTAGTGGTACATCAAATAGATGTCAAAATAACATTTCCGAATGATGATTTAGAGGAAGAGATCTATATAACTCAACCTGAGGATTTTGTGGTTCCAGAACAAGAGGATAAAGTATGCAAATTGAGAAAGTCCTTGTATGGACTAAGACAAGCACCTAAGAAGTGGTATGAAAAATTTAATATCACATTAGTGAATAATTACTTTGTTGTAAATACATCTGATCCCTGTGTTTATTCTAAGATGACATGTTAATCTTTGGTCCTAATGTGAATGTTATTAACGAGACTAAGAACTTTTTATCTTCTTAATTTGAGATGAAAAACCTTGGTGAAACAGATGTAATTTTTGTAGTTAAAATCAAAAGAACCGTTAATGATTTCTCGTTGTGTCAGTCTCATTACAATGAAAATATGTTGAAAAAGTTTGATTATTTTACACATAAAGAAGAATAATGAATCTAGTGTTTCTAAAACTGAATATACTAAAATAATTGGGAGTGTAATATTTCTCATGAACTATACTTAGCCTGATATAGCTTATGCTGTTAGTAGATTGAGTAGATATACTCATAATCTCAGTAGTGAACACTGGAATGCTCTTCATCGCTTGCTAAAGTATTTTAAAAGGTACTATTGATTGTTGTTTACATTTTAATAAATTTTCTGTTGCTTTAGAAGGTTTTTGTGATGCAAATTGGGTACTGATAATGATGAAGTTAGCTCTGCCAGTGGCTATGTGTTTACTTTGGGTGTAGGTGCTATTTCTTAAAGGTATTCCAAACAGACTTGTATAACAAGTTCTTCCATGAAATCTGAATTCATTGCTCTTGAATTGGTAGGGCAAGAAGCTGAGTGACTTAGAAATCTTTTGACGGATGGGCCATTGTGGGGAAGACAAGCTTCACCTGTCTCCAATTAGAATTGTCAAAAATAGTATGTACAATTGAAAAAGAGACATATTCGCATAAGAGATGGTGTAGTTAAAAAATTATAGAAATTGGGTGTTATTTTCTTGAAATATGTAAGGTTCGAAAGAAATTTGACGGATTCTATGACCAAGGGCTTGACAAGAAAAATAATCCTTGAAACGTCGAGGAGGATAGGGCTAAAGCCCATTGATTGAGGTAGTGTGGTGGACCCATTAGGCCTCAACGTACACCACATTTTCTATCCCTATGACGTGAGGCAGTGTTTCATAAGGTTGATCTTATTTTGCTCTTAATGATTGTATAACCTTAAGGTGGTCTATTTGAGATAGACTTTATGGAATTACCTATGTGAGTGTTAAGGTGTGGTTGCCTTTATGAAAGACTTGAGTCGTCTTTCTAGAACACTCATAACCCAAAGTGTGTGTGCATGATCATAAAAACACTTTGTTGGATCACGCATTTTGCATAAAATCAAGGATATGGTATGTGTCGTGGGAGTCTCAACTTATGTCCATTTAGTTCAAGAGTACTTCACTTTGTGGATATGTGTTGTTGCCTCATTTAACTACGTGTTAATTCAAATAAAAAGATATTGACACTTAAGTACATGTTCCTGTCTTTTGCCCATAAATTATTCTTATTCTTTATCTTTGCCTGGGAGGAGGGGGGGCGGGGGTGGAGATTGTGGATAATATTTCTTTTCTTTTGATATAAAATACAAGTAATTGCATCTTTTAACTCTCCATAATTAATCTATGTGAATATTGCTAAGTCGTTTGTATATGTGAAATAAGAGAGTCACTTCCACATTAATGATTCACATTTATCTCAAGTGTCAGTTTCTTAACTTCGTAAGAAAATATAGGAAGTATTCAGAAGACTTAAAGTTACTTTTGTATTATAACAAATTTGTCATTAAAGTAAGAGTACATTTATTATACATTAATTTTTTAGATTCTTTTAATGGATGAAAACATAAATGATTTTCCTATTTAAGGAGTATTATTTGAGATCTAAATACACAAAAGGAAAATAAAAGTCTTTTCTTTCATTTACTATTTCCTTCACCAATTCCTTTATCGGCTTAAATAATCATTCTTCCTATTGTGAATTTCTGGGCATTGTTTTTGTGCAATTCCAAATTTTTAGCCACGAGTGCACGTGTTTGAGAGTAACTGTGGAATCTTGGGGAGCGACCGACTACAACGATTTACACCGTAGTCAGGCTGAAATCACTTTCAAGGCAGTGACTTGCCACGACACAGTATTTGTAATAAGTTATTTATTACTTTATAATTTCTGTCCAATATCAACATTTTAGTATTTTTTCCAACACTAACATATCTCATAAGTTTGATGTAGTTTGCTTTTAGAATTTTATCTTCCCTTTTTACACAAAAAAATGGTTATTATATATTATTATTTTATGATTCAATTTGTGGAATGATTCTTAAATTATCTTTTTGATAATTTTAATTATATTAAACTTATTTTGTTAATATTATATTAATATTATATTTTTCTCTTTGATTAATCTATATATAATATTCATCAAAATTTGTTATATGTGTTGAATAATATACATACACGCCTTTCTTGACAAATGAAATCAACAGTTTTAAGTTTTATGATGAAGGTAGTTGGTGAAAGTAAGATGGTATAACATGATGATGTATAACAGTTTAAATGAAATAAACATGTTTTCTAATTAAGGTTGATAGTATTAGAGTACGAATATCTTCAACATATAAAAGTCCACAAAAATAACAATTAGGGAAAATATTAACATACCAACGAAAAAGATAAGTAATATAAGAGATATTAATTAATAAACTGTTGCAGTTAGGAATAATACAAGATGAACTCTCTTCTGAAATGTAGTTGTGCTCATAGACAAAATTCTCCAAATTCGGAGGTGTACATATATTGCTAGAAATCTTCCGAGACAACATATTATGACCCAAATTCAACTGCTCAAAGCTCAACATCTCTCCAATACTATCAGGTAAAGTGCCCATCATTTCATTATAACTTATGTCAAACACAGTCACATTCTTCACCATCCCAATCTCATTTGACAAATATGAATGAAACTTATTATTTAAAAGAAGCAACTCGTTCAATCTAACTATTTTACCTATATTAATAGGTACACATCCCAGAAAAAAGTTGTTAGCCAAAACCATAACAGAAATCGGCGAATTCCCAAAGTAATTAGGCAATTCAAAAGAAAATTTGTTGTTGTTAATGAGCAGAGCATCTAAATCTCTTTCAAAAAGTTGCTTTGGCAATGCACCTTCAAACTCATTAAACTTCAAATCAAGAAACATCAAGTTAGACATTTGAACAAACACATCATGAAAATTTCCAACAAATCGATTATTACAATGATTTAACTCAAAAAAAAAAACCTCAAATTTAAGAAAATCTCAGGTATTGTACCACAAAACCTATTAGATTACTTTCTACTATAGGACAACAACTTTCTACTGTTACTTGTTTATCTTGAATTTTTCCTTTCCTATCTTCCTCTTAATAGGCTTATAATATCTAACTATATAACATCTCTGAGCAAATTATCATAACTGTATGTAATAAATATTCTTCATCAAAGACAAAAAAAAATTCACATAACATCTACATTATCCAATCTTGTTCGCTCCAAAAAAAAGTTCAAATTTCAATTTACTAATTTTGTGCATTCATGAGACTTACAAATCAAAGACTTTAAATAGAAATTTATTCACCAAATCATTAAAATCTACTGAGAAAACTGTAAAATTATTTTTAAAAAAGGGCTAAATATGTCACAATTAGATAAACAGAACAAAAGTTGTAACTAAATTTTAGTTTCTTTCAAACAAACCATTTTCCATTAAATGAGTACAAGATCTAAAACACAAGAACTCACCTCCACGTATTAAAACATAAACTCACATCAACTAAGAAAAAATTGACGATGAGAACAAATTGAAGAGATTCAAGAACAAACATCATTAGCAGGATATTAAACTTCAATAAGCTATAGAGAAGAAACATAATAAGGACATACACTCATCTTCTCCGATATTGGTGACAGGTTTACCCGCCAAGCACCATCTATATGTATGGGTGTGGGCTGTAGCGATCTGTTTGATGATTATCCGAGGTGTGCATAGTTGAACCAAATACCGCCAGCATAAACCAAAAAACTAACAACATGACAAGCACCTAAGAAGAAATACAACTAATGAAAAAAGAGAAAAGGAGCTAAACTTAAGACCACAACAATCATTGAGCAAGTATTTAAGCGATAGATTTGATTTGCAAAAAAATTTCACTCGATTTTCAATCAAAGTAAATCGGTAAATGAACATTTACAGATTAACCTCATAGAGCTTGAAATTTGTAGATTAGCCTCGATTTTTAGATAGATTGGCAAGCAAATCTTCTTGATCTGTAGTCCTTTAGTTCAGAAAAATCAGCTTGAAGAAAAGCATGAGGTCCGTTTGGAGAGCTTTGAGATGAGCTTTGGATGAGCTTGGAGCTACACCGATTGGAGCTTTGTAAAATCAGATTGTCTCTACCATTGCTTCTGCATGTGAGTTTTAGAGAGAAGCTTAGTGGGTTTGGGTACAATGAGTTAGAGAGAAGGAAAATGAGTTAGAATAATTGATCTTACAATCATTTTTCAATTCCTAAAATTTTAAATGAGTTTTTAATTGATCTATAATCCAAATAATTATAAGTGTAAAAGAATTTAACCATGTAAAAGATAATTAGTCTAATCATTTCTAAATCCCCAATTATTTTTCAAGGTAATTAAATACCTAGGTAAATCCCCAAAAATATTTTTTCAGACAATCCAAAATTTTCCTATAGATTAAAAAGGAATTTTTTAATTTTTTTTTTGGTCCATGTACCTAGGGATTTACCTAGAGATATTGTTCCTGCGGATATATTTCCCTAGGTAATTTTGGAGGAACTAAATTAGTACAAAATGACACCAATTTTAGCTACGAAAATTATTGAAAATATATGTTTCACAGGTAATATATTCTAATATTGAGGAATTTAAGATTTTCGCAAGAAAATATGCAAGTATTACATGCGACAATATTCCCCAGATAATATCCCCATGTAATTTGTACTTTTCTAATAATGTCAGGAATGCTTGTACCATGAATACACCAACTAAACTTGTTACTGAAATAGGCATACTGATGGTAAACATGGCTTAGATATTATGGAATCTTCTTTGTTATGTGCCACATACAAAAGTGATGTTCACGGTTAGGAAATACTCTTGCAACTGCATTTGTTATGGAAAAATCTTCATCTGTTATGATTGTATGATGTGAAACTCCAAACATTACCTCTTGACAAGTACGAAGTACCCACTCAAAACAACAACATGAATATTAACAATCTATACTTCTATTTTTTCGAAGAGTCCATAAGTAGCCTGAAACATAATTAATCAATTACAATATATACTGATGTTGCTTTATTATTCTACCACTCAAGGAGATCTCTTCAACAATTTTAATATCTTCGTTAGGCATATAATACTGATTATTTCAGCTATTGCTTTGATAGATCCTTTTAATAGCTTTTGCTTTTGTTCATGTTAGAACGATTTATGAAAAGGATTAAAATAAGAACAAAAAAAATTCAAATTTCCGAAGACGATTACCTTCGAGCTATAACAGGCTGTTCAAAAAAAATTATTGCAAAAGGCGGCAAAACATGTGTAATTAAAGAGAGAGCTCACAAATTCTAACTTCAAAATCTTCGAAATGCCAACTTTACTCCCCATTTGAGACTTTCCACCTAAAAAAAGGGTTGCCGCAAGGAATGATGTCATAGCTCCTGCAAAAGTAATAACAATCAAAGCCGTAGGTGGGTATTCAAATAAAGGGGAGCACCTTGCTATCATGAAAATGCCAGCTATTACCATAGTAGCTGCATGAATCATCCCAAATAAAATTGTTAGATTAGATAACCTATCAATAATCAAAATTATGTTAAGATGCATTCACAGTTCAAAATATTAAGCCCATCAACCGAAGTACACGAGAAACCTCACATAATTTCAATAGGATTATAATATTGTATGAATTAGATAAAAAATGCAACAAGAGAAGCCTTCTTACAGGACATTTTATCAAACCTGATAAGTATAATTCTTTGATTTTTTTTTAACGAAAAAAGTAATTTCACCATAATCCATCAATGATTCATAATAGAGAAATTGAATTGTGAAACTTGCAACTCACAATCAATCTCAGCAAAAGTAATATAAATAAGTTGTTAACTTTATTGATAATGTGAAGTTTTGATGATTTAACAAACTTTGGGAATGATGAAACAAGGGGACCAATCCAGTTACCTGAAGAGTCATGCTGATAGGGGGAACTGGTGAAAGGGGGAAGAAGGCGAATAAGTCTGTTATCATCAAAAGGGGGAAAATGTTATTTTGGAGCTGATGTTAAGTTTTGATGATTTAAAAAACTTACGGATCTAACAAGAGACCAGATCTAGGAAAGGGTCTTATGGTATTGGGACTAATGATAGGGGGAATGAATGAATAAACTCAGCGTGAGGAATATTTGTTTGTTATCATCAAAAAGGGGGAAAATATTGTATTCTAGGTGATTTGATGATCCTCACAAATGCAGGGACCCGGTCCATGACAGAGTGCTCTTGTCCAGGTTCAAAATGGTGTATAGCTGTAAAACTGTCTTTTCAGGTTGGTTGGTGAAAAATGCAGCGTACTTCACCAATAGGAAGGGAGGACGAGGTTGTTTGTTTCAGTGGTCAAAACTCTTGTTGGTGATTGTTATATACAACAATAAACAAACAATATTATTCATTCAAAAAGAGAGAGAGCTAGCAAGTCTTTTCAAGAACTCACAAATAACACACTGCAAGGGACCTGGTCTCGGAAAGACTAGTACGTGAAAAAGATGAAAAGACAGCTGTCAAAAAACTGTCAACTCTGATGTGGTTGATGCACGTCTTTTTAAAGAAGCATGATTTCAGCCAATGGTTTCGTCCCAAGGGATTTGTGTCCATTTGATATAGTCTCTTCTCATAAGACACAACTCAAGATTTGGCAAATAAAGTTTTGAATTCTGAAAATTCATAAGCTTATAAAGAAAAATCCATCTTCAAGGAAGAACACTGCTCATACTCAACAAGGGACATGATAGAGTGCTGAAGAGTCTTTGTTGTATTTTGAGATTTGTGTCTTATGTGCTTATATTGTAAATCTACTCCTAAGTTATAAAGGATAGTAGATCATTTTCTTGTCTAAGTCTTTAGTTTGAGTCGTATTAACTAGAGTTAGTTAGTCGAATTATCTATGTTTTAGTCAAGCCTCCTTACATCATTATTTTGATGTTCTCTTCGGTAGAGTTGCCTAGGAGTGTCAACTAGAGTTAGTTGATGTGTGGTGCAGGAGAGTTGCTGCTCCTTTATGCTCTTATCTTGGAGATCAGAGTTGGTGGCTAGAGTTAGTCTTGATTGGGTTCTTGAAGTCTAGATCAACTAGAGTTGGTTGGTTTAGTGGGCAATAGAGTTATTGCTTAGTTTTCCTTTGTAGTAGAGTTGCTACAGTAAGGGGGAATGGATTAAAGAGTTTTAATTCCTAGGTTGCAAGAGTTTGTAATCTGAAACTTTGCTCCGTTTGAATGAAATGAAGTTTGGGTTGAAATCCTGTGAGTACAGGTCGTGGGTTTCACCGCCCTTGAGCAAAGGGGTGATAACGCTCAACTACACTTCATCCGATTCAAAGTGTAGGCGGTCGCAATCAAGTATAAATCCAACTAAGAGTTGGGGTCGATCCCACAGGGAGTGAGGGAGTGATACGGTAAAAAATTCAATTACGAAGTAAAATGGTGTTCTAATCATTTGTAGATGTAGACATTTTTGAAACAATAAAATAAATGACAAGGGGTTGACAATTAATATCAAATGGGGTTTTTTGAGTGAACAGTTAACTACTACGAACAACGGAGAATAATCAAGTAGAGAGGGATCCTTGAGAGTGTGATTAATTGAATGCCAATTTTGCTAAACGAATGATTATTATTTACTAGAAATCGTTGAATCTTAGTGGGTAGGCTAGGCTTTAGGTGTGATAGATATTTCTCAATCAACTATTACGAATCAAGCGAGTTCTCTCAAACCTCGACAAGCATAACATATTTAAACAATCCGATACCTCAATCAATCTACTTTTTCAAGCTAGATTAGTATGATTGAATTTAGACCCACTTTCTCAAGCTAAGTCTACAATAACCCAATCACTACAGTCATCAATCAATAGTTTTGACTCTAAAACTTCTTTCTCAAGCAAGCTTAGAATGCTAGGCTATAATTGTATTTGCAACTACAATTCATCAATTAAAACTCAACTATCAATTGAACCCACTTCAAATCAACAATAAAATCAGTAAATACTAACACCCATAAGCTAATTGAAATATTCAATTACATAATCACACCCCCAAGAATGAGGGTTTTAGCCTTACATAATAAAGAGCAAGAAATAGTTACCAACTATGTTTTCCACCAGCTTGGGTAACAATCCACAAGTCTTCAAAATGCTCAAATTTAATTCAAAATCAAATAAATCCTAAATCACTACTCAAAAAGTTAAAGAACAATGTTTAGAATGTTAGGGATAAAAAATCCAGAACTGGACAATGTGAGAACTCTAAAAAAACTCCAGAACTCCTTTTCTTCTTTTGAAAATTGCATTTATACGTTCCCAGAATTTCAGCTTCGGAGCCACTCGGCAAAATAAGTCGGGCTTCGCCGACCAGGTCGGTGATGCGCCGAGTGCTCCTTTCCATCACCTTCTTGGCTTGGCTTTTCATCTCTTCTTTGCTGTAACTTTAGGCGATCAAAGTCTCCATTGCCGATCCATTCGACGCTTCGCCAAATCAACCTTTCTCTCGTCGAGTTGGCCTTGTCCATGGGTTGGCCTGCTGTAACTTTTGGCGAGCTGAAAAGCCACTCGGCGACTCGCTAAGTGGCTTTTGCGAGCACCACCCTTGCTTTTCTTCAGCTTTTTTAGCCTTTTCCGCATTTTTGCCCGATAATGTCCTTGCCTTTCTCCTTTGCCTTCATTGTTGCAAATTAGCATTTTAACATAAGTTTAGAGCATAAAATAGGCATTCAGGACACTAAAACTCTGAATATCAAGCCCTAAATGAGTCGAAATCCTTGACTCATTAGGGAGTTTCCACGTAAAATCATTGTGCCTGATTTACTTTGAGCTATTTATTTTTCGCATTGTTATTCTGTCGGGAACCTGGTCCTGTGATCACTGGTGGATGCATACATTCCAACAATTGATATCAGAGCTTGGGCTCTCTATCTGGTTAACGCCAAGAGAGAGATTCCTGTGAAGAATGACGACTCCACTAAACTTGCAAAAAGGTCAGTCTCCTACAAGGCCACCTCTTTTTGATGGTCAGTTCTATAGATGGTGGAATATTCGAATGGGTGACTCTCTCATGGCTGAGGACATTGAGGTATGAAATGTTATTTGTGAAGGTCCTTATGTGCCAACAATGGAAGTAAAAGACGGAGATGTAACAAGAGTCGTTCCCAAAACTTGACAGCAATATAATGACTCTGATAGAAGAAAAATTGAGAAAAATCACAAAGCCAGGAAGCTACTGATGTGTGGCATTGGAGTAAATGAATATGATCTGATTTTGTCTTGTAATTCAGCCAAGGAAATCTGGTATCGGTTGAGAACAGTGTACGAGGGTACTGAGGAAACAAAGAAATCTAAGCTAGATCTCTTCACTACTCAGTTTGAAAGTTTTACCATAAAAGAAGGTGAACCTAATCATGAAATGCGTACTAGATTCTCCACCATTACAAATGAGCTTATGTTCCTGGAAGAACCTGTCCCTGTGTGCAAGTAAGTCTCTAAGATACTGGAAATTCTTCCCAGATCTTGGACAAATTGTGATTGGTGATGAGACAAGGGACCCTGAAGTAGAGATGATGGATGCACTATTTGAACATCTTCAAGTTCATGAGACGCACAGAAAAAGGATGGTCTCATTCTCAAAGGCAAAGACAAAAGGCCGGATCCGATTAATGAGGCTGATCAGAAGAAATATACAAAAAGGGACAAATCAGTTGCTCTCAAGGTGTCACAAAGTGAAACCCCTAAAATAAATGAGAACATGGGCTATTTCACTCGAAGATTTCAAAAAAAAAAAACGTGAGAAAATGTGGAGGTCTCATGAAGAAAGGAAATCTTGACAAGGCTACAAACTCAAATGACTTGTGTTACAAGTGTGGTAAACCAGGGCACTTCATCAGAGACTGTCCTATGCACAAGGGTGAGCAAAAGAAATATGTCAAGTCCGGAGGAGACAAGAACAAAAGAAAGGACCAGGTCCGTGACTAGTCAAGTAGAAGAGAAATTGCTGATTATGGAGTGAAGAAAGCTCTGACAGTCTGGGGAAATACCTCAAGTGATTCAGATGATTCTGAATACTCTAATGATGCTTTCATGGAAAAGTCAGATGATGAAGATTCTAATAAAGAGGTAACCTTATCATACTTCAAGAAAAACTTGAATACCTTCTCCATTAGTAAATTGAGAAAGCTAGTTGTTGTACTAAATGATTTGATCAGTAAGCTAACGACTGCGAATGATCTCGTGAACAATAGCCTAGACATCTCTCAAGATGGAAAAATTCCTCTAGTTACCCAAATATCAGATATTGAATGACAAATGGCTGTTTTAGAAGCTGAAAATCTAGAACTGAAAGAAAAGATAAAAATAGTGACTACTACAGTTTCTAAAGGAAAAAACTAGGCGAACAACTTGCAGCTGGAGCTTGAAAATATGCTGCACACTGCTGAAATGAAGATGAAATTGGCTCTAGAAAGAAATCTTATGTTGGAGAGGGACCTGTTCCGTGTAAAAGAGGAGCTGAACAAATCACTCAAATGGACAACTTCTTTTAAGATTCTTAAAAAATTTAATAAGTCAGGGTAACAACAGTAGAAGAGGGTTGGGTTGTGAGAAGATATATCCCCTATACAATCCTCACATCAAATATTTTTCTGTTGCTGATAACTTACTATGTGTGCATTGTGGTCGAAATGGACATCTTAAGAAAGATTGTCCTGTCTGGAAAAAACATGAAGGAAGTTGTCCAAACTATTCCAAACAGAGGAACATAGAGAAGAAGGGACCTGGTATTACTTCTGGTCTTGAGTTGAAGAAAACCAGTCTGCCTTACTAGACAAAAAATGCTTTTATCACTCCTTTATATGCTTGCTGGGAATTCCGTCTTAAATGGATTCCTAAGGCTAACAAGTGATATGTTTTGCAGAGAGGGGAGGTAGCAACAATCATGTTAGTTCTTGAATAGTGGATGCTAAAAGCACATGACTGGCAAAAAAACTTCCTCTCTCTCTATCAAGGCACTTCAAGGTGGAGATGTCTCTTTTGGCATAGACAGGATTGGTAAGTCTGTGGAATACCTCATTGAAGATGTGTATTATGTCAATGGGCTGAAGTACAATCTTCTAAGTGTTTTACAAATTTGTGATAAAGAAAATAGAGAAGATGTATATTGCTGATCCGAATACTGCTCGTAGTGACAGTCTCACTTGCCTTACTGCTCAAAGTGAGAATGATGATCTATGACACAAGAGATGTTCCCATGTGAGTGCTTCTCTACTGCACAAACTTGTGTCAAGGGACCTGGTCCGCAGTCTGCCCAAAATAAAATTTGCAGATTACATAGTTTGTGATGCTTGTGTTAAAGAGAAGCAGATCAGACCATCCTTCAAACGGAATAAGCAGAATTTTAATCTTCCAAAGAACTTTCGGTGTAAAGTGGTGAATACTACATGTTCTGTGACCAAAAGGATGATATTGATAAGTTTGATCTCAATGATTATGAAAAAGTATTTGTGGGATATTCCTCCTCCAGCAAGGCTTATCGGGTGTATAAAAAAAGGGTGTGCATTGAAGAAAGTGTTCATGTGATTCTTGATAAGTCTGGAAGAATTGAGAAGTTGCAAAACAAAGAAGATTTTGAGATGGAAGAGCTGCTTTAGATTTAGAGAGATGGTCTAAACAGTGAACTTGCTGATAAAATATTTCTTCACAAATCCAGGAATCCCAAAGAAGCTGATGCAGATGATGAACCTGATGAGGGACCTGGTCTGGCAGACAATACTGAACAAAGATGATGCAGTTCAAATTGATAATGCGAATTCTGAAGGTATCCTCGTTTGTCAAGAAAAGTACATCAAGGAGTTGCTTAAAAGGCTTAACATACTTGAAGTCAAGACAATATTAAAAAGGGGTAATGTCATCATGAAGATTTGCAAAATAGAAGATCAAGTGGCTGACATCTTCACCAAAGCCCGAAGCAAGGACCAGTTTGTCAAGAACAGGTATACACTCATAGTGACTTAGCTAAAGGGAAGAAGATAGCATAGTGTGATCAGGGCAACTGATGTCTGAACAAAGATAGGGACCTGGTTCCAGCTCTGAAGAAGTTTCATATTATGGATGCCTAGACAATTGATACTCCCATGGGGACCAACTCAAAGTTGGATGCTGATGGATCTGGTCCAGATGTAAATGATACAAGTGTTAGGATTTATGCAAGATTCCAAGCTTGTCAAACTGATTCACATTTTAAGGCTGCTAAGAGAATCCTAAGACATTTGAAGAAGACAGGGATCTGGTTCTATTCTTTCCATCAGGAGACCTTATGATTTTGAGGAATATAGTGATGCTGATTATGTTGGGTATCAAGTTGATAGAAAGAGTACCTCAGGAATGACTTATTTTCTAGGATGATCTCTCATTCATGGGGAACTAAAAGGCAAGATTTAATTGCTATTTCAACAATTGAGGTAGAGTATGTAGCATGTGCATCTTGATGTGCTCAACTCTTGTGGATCAAACAACAGCTTCAAGCTCTTAGAAGACCTGGCCGAGATAATCAAACTTAAGCTGGGGATACTAAAACTTGATTGAATGGATCCTGCCTGAAGCAATCAACCCTCTCATGACTATGCAAAGGGAGCAGGTATCCTTGTTTTTCAGTTATGTATGTTTTAGCAAATTCAGTCTTATACCTTTTGTAGGTATACACACAGGGCAAAAATGCTGAAGGAAAAGGGAGGTCAGGAAAGATCTAGGCAAATACATTCAAACTACAGAGAGGGACCCGATTCGTTCTTGAAGGTTAGCACTCTTAACATTGCATTTTGAATTATGCATGAGAACGATTGCAATTGCCACATGTCTGTCATTCAGGTATCTAACCGTTATCCTATCATTTGAATACCAAAATGACACATCCTTTTACATAATACACCCTTTCACTTCCTTTATACTCCATATATCTTTCCATCTCCCCAGAAAATTCAAATCCCCTTCCAAAAATCAGAAATTTTCAATACCCTCTTTTCTCCTCTCTCAAAAACACTTCAAATGTTTAAACCCTTTGTTACTACTAGAGAACTTTTTGATAAAGAAAATTTTGAGAGTGAAGAGGGACCAGGTTCAACAAGCAAAAAAAAGAAGGTGGAAAAGATGATGTTCAAAAAAGAAAGGGTTGATATTTTGAGAACTCAAAGTATTCGGAATGGGAGGGTGTCTGACCTTGAAATAAAAAAAAACAAAATCAGGAATGAAAAGTCTGGTTGATGATGTAGAGATTCAGAGTGGCACCCATTTGTGTAAAGGTCACTTACATGTATTATATGAGTCAGAAGTGAGGGATTTCTATCACAACATGGTTGTTACTGATGGGAGTCTAAATACTTAGGTGGACAACTATCCCTTCCATCTGAGCAAGGAAATTTTAAGAGACATTCTGCATATGTCCAGGGAAGGGACCAGGTTGATTGCTGGAGGATCTGTCTTACAATAGTTTACTCAAGAAATCAGAAAACTCTAAAATCTCCGCGGTACAAGTATTCCTAAGAAGCATATTAAAAAGGAATATCAATTGTTCTTTGAGTTTGTTAATAAAATGTTGTTGCCTAGATAAAAAAAATGAAATGGTTCCTCAGTTATTGATCTATTCATCTCGGAGGCCTTGAGTAAGTTTGAGTTTACAAATCTTTCTGTCATAAGAAACTCAGGCTTGCGTTAGAAGCTATGACAGTTCCTCTTGCTTACACGGATATTGAAATAGTTTGCCTGAAGACTCAGCTTATGAAAGAGCACAATCAGAGGGACCAGGTTGAGAAGAACTGGCAGCCCTGAAGATTCAACATGAAGCCCGGGCAACAAAGAATGTGAACTTCAAGAGAGGCTTCTAAGAAACCATGCTGAGGCAAATGCTTTCCTAATCTTACTCTCTCAATCCCTTGTTTCTAAGCCCCTCCCTCTTCCTAAACTTCCATGTCAGTCCTCCTCTTTTTCTATCGAACCTCAGTGGGTATTTTCCTGGTTCTCATTCGTAATAATATATGCAATGCTTTGATTTCTGATCTTTTATTTATGAATGAAAAATGCCTTGTTTCTACTGACTTGTCTCATTACTTTATGTATTTTTACTCATGCTCAGTATTGCCCAAGTGACCATGAATTTGCTTGAACTGCATTTCTGTCAACTTGGTTTACTGCTTTAACCATTTTTTATGATGTCAAAAGGGGGAAAATTGTCAAGGTATGAGATTAATGTTATCTACTTGAAGAGGACATAGTCAGGCCGATAGGGGGAACTGGTGAATGGGGAAGAAACCAAACAAGTTTGTCATCATTAGAAATGAGGAAAATACTATTTTATGTATGATGTGAAGTTTTGATGATTTAACAAACTTTGGGAATGTTGAAACAAGGGGACCAATCCAGTTACCTGAAGAATCTTGCTGATAGGGGGAACTGGTGAAAGAGGGAAGAAGGTGAATAAGTCTGTTATCATAAAAAAAGGTGAAAATGTTATTTTGGAGCTGATGTTAAGTTTTGATGATTTAACAAACTTAGGGATCTAACAAGGGACCAGATCCAGAAAAGGGTTTTCTGGTATTGGGACTGATGATAGGGGGAATGAATGAATAAACTCAGTGGGATGAATGTTTACTTTTCATCATCAAAAATGGGGAAAATGTTGTATTCTAGATATTTTGATGATCCTCACAAATGTAGGGACTCGGTCCCTGGTAGATTGCTCTCGTCCAGGTTCAAAAATGGTGTACAACTGTAAAGCTGTCTTGTCAGGTTGGTTGGTGAAAAGTGCAGCGTACTTCACCAATAAGAAGGGCAGATGAGGTTTTTTATTTCAGTGGTCAAAACTCTTATTGGTGATTGATATATACAACAATAAACAAACAACATTATTCATTCAAAAAGAGAGGGAGCTAGCAAGTCTTTTCAAGAACTCAGAAAGAACACACTGCAAGGGACTTGGTCCCGGAAAGACTACGTACGTGAAAAGATGAAAAGAGAGTTGTCAAAAAGCTGCCAACTCTGATGTGGTTGGTGCACGTCTTTTTAGAAAAGCAGACTCTCAGCCAATGGTGGTTTGTGTCCATTTGATATAGTCTCTTCTCATAAGACACAACTCAAGATTTGGCAAACAAAGTTTTGAATTCTAAATATTCATAAGCTTACAAAGTAAATACCATCTTCAAGGAAGAACACTGCTCATACTCAACAAGGGACCTGATAGAGTGCTGAAGAGTCTTTGTTGTATTTTGAGCTTTGTGTCTTATGTGCTTATATTATAAATATACTCCTAAGTTATAAAGGATAGTAGATCATTTGCTTGTCTAAGTCTTTAGTTTGAGTCATATTAACTAGAGTTAGTTAGTCGAATCATATATGTTTTAGTCAAGCCTCCTTTCATCATTGTTTTGATGTTCTCTTGGATAGAGTTGCGTAGGAGTGTCAACTAGAGTTAGTTGATGTGTGGTGCAGCAAAGTTGCTACTTTTTTATGATCTTATCTTGGAGATCGGAGTTGGTGGCTAGAGTTAGCCTTGATTAGGTTCTTGAAGTCTAGATCAACTAGAGTTAGTTGGTTTAGTGGGCAATAGAGTTATTGCTTAATTTTCCTTTGAAATACAGTTTCTACAGTTAGGGGGAGTGGATTAAAGAGTTTTAATTCCTAGGTTGCAAGAGTTTGTAAGTTGAAACTTTGCTCCGTTTGAATGAAATGGAGTTTGGGTTTAAATCCTGTGAGTATAGGTCGTGGTTTTCACCACCCTTGAGCAAGGGGGTTTCCACGTAAAATCATTGTGCCAGATTTACTTTGAGCTATTTATTTTCTGCACTATTATTCTGTCAGGAGACCTGATCCTGGTATCACTGGTGGACGCATACATTCCAACATGTCTACCTAAATTTAAATGAGTAAATGTTGGCTCTAAGACTTCTGACTCTGTCATTATTGGTTATGCTCAAAATAGTATTGCATATAGATTTATGTCTTTTAGTGATCATTCTATTTGTGAATCTAGAAATGCAGAATTTTTTGAGCATATTTTTGTTTGAAAAATAATGTGCCGAGTGATGTGTAAAATAATGCTTCTACATCTATGTCTGTTAATTCTCACGTTGTGCCTTCTTGTAATGTTATTTCTAATGAGCATGGCAATGAACTTAGAAGGAGTTAAATACGTATAAAACTAGTTTTGGTCTTAATTTTATCACTACTTTCTTGACTGAAATTTTTGATATTGATGTTTTAAGTGATGAATTAGTGTTTATCTATTTAATAGATGAAGACCCTAAGACTTATGATGAAGCAAGGAGATCAATAGATGTGATATTTTGGAAATAAACTATTAAAAATGAATTAGGCTCTATAATTTCTAATCACACTAGAGACTTGTATGATATACCTAAAGGTTGTAAGCCCACAAGTAGCAAGTGGATTTTTAAGAAGAAATTGAGACCTGATGTTACAATTGATAAATATAATGCTAGACTTGTGATTATTGGTTTTAACTAAAAGAAAGGTGTTGATTACTTTGATATTTATTCTCCTATGACTAAAATAGCGACCATTGGGACTATTATTGCTTTAACTGCTATTCATGACTTAGTGGTACATCAAATGGATGTCAAAATAACATTTCCAAATGATGATTTAGAGGAAGAGATCTATATAACTTAATCTGAGGATTTTGTGGTTCCAGAACAAGAGGATAAAGTATGCAACTTGAGAAAGTCTTTGTATTTACTAAAACAAGCACCTAAGAAGTGGTATGCACATTTTTATATCACATTAGTGGATAATGACTTTGTTGTAAATTCATCTGATACTTGTGTTTATTCTAATATGATATGGTGAGATTGTGTGATTATATGTTTACATGTAGATGACATGTTAATCTTTGGTCCTAATGTGAATGTAAATAATGAGACTAAGAACCTTTTATCTTCTTAATTTGAGATGAAAAACCTTGGTGAAACAGATGTAATTTTTGTAGTTTAAATCAAAAGAACCTCTAAATGATTTCTCGTTGTGTCATCCTCATTACAATGAAAATATGTTAAAAAAGTTTGATTATTTTGATGTAGTTCTAGTGAGAATTCCTTATGATCCTAGCATAGACTTAAAGAAGAATAATGAATTTAGTGTTTCTCAAACTGAATAGACTAAAATTATTGGGAGTGTAATGTTTCTCATGAACTATACTCGGCCTGATATAGCTTATGTTGTTAGTAGATTGAGTAGATATACTCATAATCTCAGTAGTGAACACTGGAATGCTCTTCATCACTTGCTAAGCTATTTGAAAAGGTACTATTAATAGGTGTTTACATTTTAATAAATTTCCTGCTACTTTAGAAGGTTTTTGTGATGCAAATTGGGTACTGATAATGATGAAGTTAGCTCTGCCAGTGGCTATGTATTTACTTTGGGTGTAGGTGCTATTTCTTAAAGGTCTTCCAAACAGACTTGTATAACAAGTTCTACCATGAAATATGAATTCATTGCTCTCGAGTTGGTAGGGAAAGAAGCTGAGTGGCTGAGAAATCTTTTGACGGATGGGCCATTGTGGGGAAGACAAGCTTTACCAGTCTCTCTTCATTATGACTCACAAGCAACAATTAGAATTGCCAAAAATAGTATGTACAATTGAAAAAGAGACATATTCACATCAAACATGGTGTAGTTAAACAATTATAGAAACTGGGTGTTCTTTCCTTGAAATATGTAAGGTTCGAAAGAAATTTGGCGGATTCTATGACCAAGGGCTTGACAAGAAAAATAATCCTTGAAACGTCGAGGAGGATATGGCTAAAGTCCATTGATTGAGGTAGTGTAGTGGACCCATTAGGCCTCAATATATACCACATTTTTTATCCCTATGACGTGAGGCAGTGTTTCATAAGGTTGATCTTATTTTGCTCTTAATGATTGTATAACCTTAAGGTAGTCTATTTGAGATAGACTTTATGGAATCATCTACGTGAGTGTTAAGGTGTGGTCGCCTTTATGAAAGACTTGAGTCGTCTTTCTAGAGAACTCATAAGACCCAAGGTGTGTGTGCATGACCATAAAAGCACTTTGTTGGATCGCGCATTTTGCATAAAATCAAGGATATGGTATGTGTTGTCGGAGTCTCAACTTATGTCCATTTAGTTCAAGAGTACTTCACTTTGTGGATATGTGTTGTGCCTCGTTTAACTACGTGTTAATTCAAATCAAAAGATATTAACACTTAAGTACATGTTCCTTTCTTTTGCCCAGAAACTATTCTTATTCTTTATCTTTACATTAGGGGGGGGGGATTGTGGATAATATTTCGTTTCTTTTAATACAAAATACATGTTACATCTTTTAACTCTCCATAATTAATCTATGTGAATATTGCTAAGTCATTAGTATGTGTGAAATAGGAGTTACTTTCACATTAATGATTCACATTTATCTCAAGTGTCAGTTTTTTAACTTCGTAAGAAAATATAGGAAGTATTCAAAAGACTTGAAGTTACTTTTGTATTACAACAAATTTGTCATTAAAGTAAGAGTACATTTATTATACATTAGTTTCTTACATTCTTTTAATGGATGAAAACATAAATGATTTTCCTATTTAAGGAGTATCATTTGGGAGCTAAATACATAGAAGAAAAACAAAAGTCTTTTCTTTCATTTACTATTATCTTCACCAATTCCTTTATGGACTTAAATAATCATTCTTCCTATTTTGAATTTCTGGGCGTTGTTTTTGTGCAATTCCAATTTTTTAGCTGCGAGTGCACGTGTTTGAGAGTAACTGTGGAACCTTGGGAAGCGACCGGCTACAACGATTTGCACCGGAGTCAGGCCGAAATCACTTTCAAGGCAGTGGCTTGCCACGACACAGTATTTGTAGTAAGTTATTTATTACTTTATAATTTCAGTCCAATATCAACATTGTAGTATTTTTTCCAACATTAACATATATCATAAGTTTGATTTAGTTTCCTTTTAGAATTTTATCTTTCCTTTTTACACAAAAAAATTGGTTATTATATATTATTATTTTATGATTTAATTTGTGGAATGATTCTTAAATTATTTTTTAAATAATTTTAGTTATATTAAACTTATTATGTTAATATTATATTAATATTATATTTTTCTCTTTGAATAATCTATATATAATATTCATCAAAATTTGTAATATATGTTGAATAATGTACATACACGCCTTTCTTGACAAATGAAATCAGCATGTTTTAAGTTTCATGATGAAGGCAGTTGGTGAAAGTAAGATGGTATAACATGATGATGTATAACAGTTTAAATGAAATAAACATGTTTTCTAATTAAGGTTGATATTATTAGAGTCAGAATATCTTCAACATATAAAAGTCCACAAATGTAACAATTAGGAAAAATATTAACATACTAACGAAAAAGATAAGTAATATAAGAGATATTAATTATTAAATTGTTGCAGTTAGGAATAATACAAGCTGAACTCTCTTCTGAAAAGTAGTTGTGCTCATAGACAAAATTCTCCAAATTTGGAGGTGTACTTATATTGCTAGAAATCTTTCTAGAAAACATATTATGACCCAAATTCAACTGCTCAAAGCTCAACATCTCTCCCATACTATCAAGTAAAGTTTCCATCATTTCATTATAACTTATGTCAAACATAGTCTCATTCTTCACCATCCCAATCTCATTTGGAAAACATGAATGAAACTTATTATTTAAAAGAAGCAACTCGTTCAATCTAACCATTTTACCTATATTAACAGGTACACATCCCAGAAATTATTGTTAGCTAAAACCATAATAGAAATCGGTGAATTCCCAAAGTAATCAGGCAATTCAAAAGATTTTTTTTTTTTAATGAGAAAAGCATCTAAATTTCTTTCAAAAAGTTGCTTTGGCGATGCACCTTCAAACTCATTAAACCTCAAATCAAGAAACTTCAAGTTAGGCATTTGAACAAACACATCCGGAAACTTTCCAACAAATTGATTATTACTAAGATTTAACTCAAAAAAAGCCTCAAATTCAAGAAAATCTCAGGTATTGTACCACAAAACCTATTAGATAACTTTCTACTATAGGACAACAACTTTCTACTGTTACTTGTTTATCTTGAATTTTCCCTTTCCTATCTTCCTCTTAATAAGCTTATAATATCTAACTATATAAAATCTCTAAGCAAACTATAGTAACTGTATGTAATAAATATTCTTAATCAAAGACCAAAAAAAATCCACATAACATCTACATTATCCAATCTTGTTCACTCTAAAAAAAAGTTCAAATTTCAATTTACTAATTTTGTGCATTCACGGGACTTGCAAATCAAGGACTTTAAATAAAAAATCATTCACCAAAACACTAAAATCTACTGAGAAAACTGTAAAATTAGTTTTAAAAAAAGGCTAAATATGTCACGATTAGATAAACAGAACAAAAGTTGTAACTAAATTTCAGTTTCTTTCAAACTAACTATTTTTCCATTAAAAGAGTACATGATCTAAAACACAACAACTCACCTCCACATATTAAAACAGAAACTCACATCAACTAAGAAAAAATTGACGATGAGAATAAATTGAAGAGATTCTAGAACAAATATCATTAGCACGATATTAAACTTCAATAAGCTATAGAGAAGAAACATAATAAGGACATACACTCATCTTCCGATATTGGTGGCAGGTTTACCCACCAAGAACCATCTATATGTATGGGTGTGGGCTGTAGCGATCTGTTTGACGATTATCCGAGGTGTGCATAGTTGAACCAAACACCTCCATCATAAACAAATAAACTAGCAACATGACAAGCACCTAAGAAGAAATACAACTAATGAAAAAGAGAAAATTAAAGGAGCTAAACTTAAGACCATAACAATCATTGATGTCACACCTCGAGCCTACACCCTGGACGCGACTGGCACTCGAGAACCATTGCTGGCCCCAAGCAAACCCTTGGCCTGGCTCAACTCTCAGCAGAAGACTTACTCAACAATAAATGAACTTAAAAGTAAAGTTTTAACTCAATGTCTCAAAATAGATACTCAGAATATTTTAAATAAAATATTCACTGGCCAAAAGAGGCATATCGAGTCTTTAAACATTAAACAATGGAAATGAAAAGACTCCTCAACTACTACTGTCTATCTATGAAGCTTCTAAATGACAAAGATGGAAGTCGGAACAAGACCAATAATATCCTAACAAAACTGAAAGATATAAATGGAATCCTTCGAAAGCAAGGAGGCTCACCAAAGCTAACTCGTACTGCAAGTGGTATCAACGAAGCGCCTGTTGATGACCCGCAAGCCAAATGGCGTCAGTACATGGAATGTACGAGCATGCAAGGGGAACTCTAAATCACAGACATAAGCTTGAACTAATAAAAAGGAAGAACATACTCACCTCATCTCGACTCAACTCAACTCAAGGATACTCAAACTTAGAAGTACTCAACTTAGTTTAATATAAAAGCAACAATAAAGATGCATTATAAAGAAAACTTTTAAAATAGTAGATAATAACTTATTGTATTTAAAAATACAATAATAACTCTTTTACTCTTATTTGAGAGATTCTCTAACCGACAACCATTACTATGAGCTATGTGATGATACAACGTTTCGCCCACGCTGCCTGAACTGTCCTATACCTTGCCGGAGTATAAGACATCCTCAACTAAGTAGATCCACTAAGCTATGCCTTAAAAGCAATAAGGAATCATCTAAAAAGTATGACCCTTTTTACCCATGTTGGCATACATGGTTTATGAGGACTTTTGAGTTGTCTGAACTCGTCACCATATCAGTGCTCAATACTACTCCTAATAATATAACTCATGCTCATATGTTTAAAAATATTTTCTCATCCTCAAGCTTTGAGATTATTATCCAAAAGGTTCTCTTTAAAGAGATAGTGCTCAAAAACTCCTCATAACTCATCTGGAAATCAAAGTTTCCTCTCATTTTAAATGTAAAACATTTACTCTTGGGAATACTTAGTTCCCATATATTCATTTTGAAAAATGAAACTCAACTCTCCTCATCCTCATACTCAAGTACTCAAATCTTAAAACAACGTTTTAAAAATTTTGTAAAAGACTTCTCAAAATGGCTTGAAAGAACTCCCTTGAACTTTACTCTTAACTCTATCTTGAATTTGAAATGTGAATTCAAGAATTATGCTTTGGAATGTAGGACCTCTCAATGATTTAGGAAGGTTAAGATAGTTGATCATAAGAACGAGCGAAGACCCAAATTAAAGAACACTAACGCGAACGCGGAGATTGAATTAAGTTTTTGGTCGTGAAATAATTTTTGAGGCAGAGGACTCTGTATCCTCTCCGCGACGCGGAGAGGGGGTAATTATTTGGGGACTGAAATTCTAAGCGCCTCCGCGACGCAGACCTGGGCGCAATTATTTGGCCGATCTTTTCTTCTCCTCCCCAATCTCGATTCAACTCATACCCACTGCAAATCTAAGGTTAAAATATATGAATTCTCATAGCCCAAAACATTTTCAGCGAAACCCACACAAAGAACTAATCAAACAACTCAACTATTCCGTAAAACCCTCACCTCTAGGACTTCAAAGACCTCAATTTATCAATTTAACTCAAGAACTCAAAAATCAACTTCAAAAATGAATTCATGGGTAAAATATTACATGATTGGCGTGAGGGCAAGTAAATCGAACACTATGAAAGCTTACATACCTCGAAGGAATCGAATCCTTGACGAAAATCCTCAAATTCAAAGAACGCTTGAACTTTCTCCCTTCTTCTCCTCTTGAACTTCTCTCTAAAACCCTAAGCGTGTTTAGAATTGTGAAAACTGATCTCAATCAGTTTATACCCCTATTTGGGTGAAAAAAGTGGTTAAAGTTAATGGGGTAAGGAAAAGATCAAAATACCCCTCCTTAATTCGGATGAACTTTCCTTAATCGGACAGGCTATACTTAAACAAGCATATCTCCCTCATCCGAACTCGGAATGTAGCAAACTCGGTGGCGTTGGAAAGAGGACTCAAAGATCTTTCATTTGATACCTTTTGGGCCACCTAACTCATCATCTACTTAAAGTTATGGTCATTTGAAGTTTACCCAAAACTCACAATTTAAGACTAACTTGCTAAATTCTCAATTTAGCTCTTTCCAATTTGGTTCTTGCTAAAATTAGTTCTTTCTAAGATCGAGGTGTTACAATATCTCCCCCTTGGGAACATTCGTCCTTGAATGAAATTACTCGAAGTAGAACTAAGGGTGGCAACATCTAACACCTATCTCAAACACCCATCATGCAATTTAACACAACTTAGCATATCAATTTAAAGAGTGTTTTACAAAAAAGTCATTACCTTGGTCTAGACTTTCTCTGGAAGGAAAGAGATGTGGGTATCTCTTCTTCATATCCTCCTCAGCCTCCCAAGTAGTTTCCTCAACAAATTGATTCCTCCATAAGACCTTGACTAATGCTATCTCCTTGGTTCTCGACTTGCGAACCTGACGATCAAGTATTTCAACGGGTACCTCCTCATAAAATAGGCTGTCCTTAATACAAATATTTTCAGTAGGTATAATAAGTGAAGGATCACCCATACACTGATTCAACATAGAAATGTGAAACACCGGATGGACTACTGCTAACTCTGACAGTAACTCCAACTCATAGGCTACATTTCTAATCCTCTTAGATACCCTGTAAGGACAAATATACCAAGGACTAAGCTTCCCCTTCTTTCCAAACCTCATAACACCCTTCATGGTTGAAACCTTCAAATAAGCCCAATCGTCCACCTCAAACTCCAAGTTCCTTCTCCTAACGTCGATATAGGATTTCTGACGACTTTGCGTTATTTTCAACCTTTCTTGAATGATCTTCACTTTCTCCATAGCTTGATGAACTAAGTCTGATCCTATCAACCCAACTTCACCAACCTCAAACCATCCAATAGGAGATTTACATCTTCTCCCATAAAGAGCCTCATAAGGAGCCATATGCTAGAGTGACAACTGTTGTTGTAAACAAACTCAATGAGAGGTAAGTGATCATCCCAATTAACTTTGAAATCGATCACACACGCCCTCAACATATCCTCTAAAGTCTGAATCGTTCACTCTGCTTGACCATCAGTCTGAGGATGGAAAGTAGTACTAAGGTTAACCTTCAAACCCAAGCCTTTCTGGAAAGACTTCCAGAATTGTGCGGTGAATTGCGCACCTCTATCTGAAATGATGGACATCGGAACTCCATGAAGCCTGACTACCTCTTGAATATATAATCTGGCATAATCTTCTACCGAATAGGTAGTCTTTACCGGCAAAAAGTGGGCAGATTTAGTCATCCGATCTACCATCACCCAAATCAAATCATGCTGCCTGCGAGACCGCGACAAACCAGTAATGAAATCTATATTGATTATCTCCCATTTCCATATCGAAAGATCTATGTTCTGAGCCATACCACTGGGTCTCTGGTGCTCTACCTTGACTTGTTGGCAATTCGGGCACTTAGCAACAAACAATGCAATTTCACCTCTTCATACTACCTTACCAATAGACTTCCCTCAATTCACGATACATCTTTGTGGAACCCGAATGGATAGAGTATCTGGAGCTATGAGCTTCCTCCATGATCCTCTCTTGGAGTTCATCCACCTTTGGTACACACAATCTACCTTGCTACCTCAATACACCATCTCCACCTTGTTCAAAATCCATCACTTTCTGCTTATGAACATTTGCATTCAATTCAAGAAAAATAGGATCTTGGTCTTATTTCTCTTTCACTTCGGACACTAGTGATAATTCAGCCCCATTCGTCACCACCACTCCACCTTTATTGAAATCCATTAACTAGACTCCTAATCGTGCAAGTCTGTGCACCTCTTTGGCTAATTATTTCTTACCTTCCTCAACATGGGAAGTACTGCCCATAGACAACCTGCTCAAGGCATCAACAACAACATTAACCTTACATGGATGATAGAGAATACTTATGTCATAATCCTTGAGTAACTCGACCACCTCCTCTGTTTGAGATTAAGCTCTTTCTGACTGAATACATACTGAGGAATCTTATGATCGGTGAACACATAAACATGAACAACATAGAGATAGCGCGTCGTATTTTCAAAGCAAACACTACAACAACCAACTCTAGATCATGGGTTGGGTAATTCTTCTCGTGAACCTTAAGCTGTCTGGAGGCATACACTATAACTTTATCATTCTGCATTAATACACAACCTAGTCCAACTCTGGACGCATCACAATACACAACAAATCCTCGTGTACCCTCCAGTAAGGTCAACACTGAGGCAGTAGTCAACCGCATTTTCAATTCCTGAAAGCTTTTCTCACAAGCTTCAGACCATTGAAACTTTGTTGTCTTCTGAGTCAACTTTGTCAACGGGGATGAAATAGATGAGAACCCCTCGACAAACGTTCTATAATAAACCTCCAATCCTAAGAAGCTCCTAATATCAGTTGGAGATGTGGGTCTGGGCCAGTTCTGCATTGCCTCAATCTTATGAGTGTCAACTCGAATCCCATCACCAAAAACAATGTGTCCTAAGAATGCCATTGACTCAAGACAAAACTCACACTTAGAAAATTTGGCATACAACTCTCTATCTATGAGAGTTTAAAGAACTACTCTGAGATTACTAGCATGATTCTCCTCATTCCTCGAATAAATCAGAATGTCATCAATGAAAACAATAACAAACATATCAAGATAGGGCTTAAACATTCTGTTCATAATGTCCATGAACGCTGCAGAGCATTAGTCAAACCAAAAGATATGACTAGAAACTCATAATGACCATAGCGAGTCCTGAAAGCTGTCTTTGGAATATCACTTACTCTCAACTGATGATAGCCCAATCTGAGATCTATCTTAGAAAAGCAAGTGGCACCCTGAAGTTGATCAAATAGATCATCGATTCTCGGAAGGGGATATTTATTCTTTATAGTAACTTTGGTCAATTGGTGGTAATCAATACACATCCTAAGTGAACCATCCTTCTTCCTCACAAATAAGATCGGAGCGCCCCAAGGTGAGACACTTGGTCGAATGAAACCTTTATCAAGAAGGTCTTTCAACTGCTTTTTTAACTCTTTCAACTCAGCGGGAGCCATTCTATATGGTGGAATAGAGATAGGTCGAGTATCAGGAAGGACATCTATAGCTAAGTCTATTTCTCTCTCAGGAGGGACTCCAGGAAGATCATCTGGAAAGACCTCTGGAAACTCACTCACAACTGGAACTGACTGAATAGGTGGTGTCTCAACACTAGAGTCATTAATTCAGACTAAGTGATAGATGCACCCCTTGGAAACTAACTTTCTGGCCTTAAGGGACGAAATAAAACGACCCTTAGGCATTGCTGAATTACCCCTCTACTAAAAAACCAGCCCATTAGGAAACTGGAACTTAACTACTCGAGTTCTTCAATCAACTGAGGCATAACAAGCATGAAACCAGTCCATACCTAGAATAACATCAAAGTCCACCATATCTAACTCGACTAATTCAACCATGGTGTCCTTGTGATTGAAAGAAATGGTACAATCACGATAAACTCTATCAGCTAGAATAGACTCACCAATAGGTGTGGAAACACTGAAGGACTCAAGAAGTTTCTCAGGAAGAATATCGAATCTCATAGCAATATATGGAGTCACAAAAGATAGACTCGCACATGGATGAAGCAATGCATATACATCAAAAGTAAAGACTTTGATCATACCAGTGACATCATCAATGAATTCTCTTGCTCTTGGCGACTGGTGATAGCATACAGACGGTTTGCTCCTCCTCTTGTCCCTGAAGTAGCTCCTCTAGGTATAACTCTGTCTGGCGGAGCCACTAAAGAAGGCTGGGCTCTATTGCCGCCATTTCCATTACCCTGCCTGTTCTTAGGGCACTCTCTCATGAAGTGACCTGCTTGACCACACTTGAAACAACCAGTGGAGCCATCACGACACGCTCTTGGGTGGTTCCTACCACACTTAGCACATGCAGGAGTCCAATTACCTCCTTGTGCCACACTACCTTGAGATTGTGCATGAAGTTCTGAGAATTCTGATTCTTGAACTCACCTTTGTTCTTTGGTGCAGGTGCACTAGTAGATGATGGAGCAGTTCCATTTGGCTTTTGTTGAAAAGATGATCGGTTCGCATTGCTCTTCTGCTGTCCGAACTCATTTCCTGTTGTCTTAGCCTTCTTGTTGTGAAACACTTCCCTATCTCTCAACTTTTCTTCCTCAACCTACTGCACATGGATCATAAGCCTTGCTATATCCATATCCCCTATCAACATCGCAACCTTTCCCTCTTTGCTTGATAGACGAGACAACCCAGACACGAACAAGCTCATCTTGTTTCTCATATCAGTAACCATCTCCGGAGCATAACGGGACAGCTGAGTGAACTTGAGGTTGTACTCATGTACATTCGCAGATTCCTGCTTAAGAGTAAGAAATTACCTTACCTTTGCCTCTCTCAGCTCACGGGGAAAGAAACACCCCATGAATGCACTTTCGAACACTGCCCAGCTCACAATTGGTGCCCCTTCAGCTCTACTCTTCTTCCACTGGTTGTACCAGACTCTAGCAACACCCTTGAGTTGGTATGCAGCTAGTTCCACACGTTCAACATCTGTAACATGCATCACCTTAAATACTTTCTGTAGCTCTTCCACAAAGTTTTCCATATCCTCAGTGACATTTGAACCAGTGAAGTCTTGAGGATTCATCGTCAAGAACTCACGGATCTTGGATGTATCAGCCACATCCTGTCGAACCCCTTTCTGTTTCCCATCTTGGTTGGTCACCACTTGACTCAACATTCGGATAGCATCCCGAAACTCAACATTAGTGACCTCTCCTTGGGGTTGCACTTCTGGTGCATTGGGAACCCCTTGATCCTGGGGATCAACATTCTTCCTAGCAGGACGACCTCAAACAGCTCTTCGTGGAGGCATGATCTGAAAGATACACGCAAGCACGAATTAGAAAGAAACTTTATATAGTTGAACTCTATCGCATGAAAAGAGTATGAAAGCAGTGAGATAGTTCCTAAATGTCGGAGCCTCTTAATTATAGATGTGGCACGCTTCACACCGATAACCAAGACTCTACAGACACGACTTCATAGACACCCTAGGACTCTTGAACTTTGTGCTCTGATATCCAATTTGTCAGGCCCCGAACCTAAACCCTGGACGTGACTGGCACTCGAGAACCATTGTTTGCCCCAAGCGAACCCTTGGCCTGGCTCAACTCTCAGCAGAAGACTTACTCAATAATATATGAACTTTAAAAGTAAAGTTTTAACTCAATGTCTCAAAATAGATACTCAGAATATTTTAAATAAATCATTCACTAGCTAAAAGAGGAAAATCGAGTCTTTAAACATTAAACACTGGAAATGAAAAGACTTCTCAACTACTACTGTCTATCTATGAAGCCTCTAAATTACAAAGATGGAAGTTGGGACAAGACCCATGACATCCTAACAAAACTGAAAGATATAAATGGAATCCCCCGGAAGCAAGGAGGCTCACCAAAGCTAACTCAAACTGCAAGTGGTATCAATGAAGCACCTGTTGATGACCCTGGTTACCTGTATCTGCATCATGAAAGATACAAGCCAAATGGCGTCAGTACATGAAATGTACGAGCATGCAAGGGGAACTCTAAAGCACATACATAAGCTTGAATAATAAAAAGGAAGAACATACTCACCTCATCTCGACTCAACTCAGAAGTACTCAACTTAGTTCAATATAAAAGTAACAATAAAGATGCATTATAAAGAAAGTTTTTAAAATAGTATATAATAACTCAATGTATTTAAAAATACAATAATAACTCTTTTACTCTTATTTGAAAGATTCTCTAACCGACAACCATCACTATGAGCTATGTGATGATACAACGTCTCGCCCATGCTGCCAGAATTGTCCTATACCTTACCGGAGTATAAGACATCCTCAACTAAGTGGATCCACTAAGCTATGATTTAAAAGCAATAAGGAATCATCTAAAAAGTATGACCCTTTTTACCATGTTGGCATACATGGTTTATGAGGACTTTTGAGTTCTGTGAACTCGTCCCCATATCAGTGCTCAATACTACTCCCAGTAATATAACTCATGCTCATATGTTTAAAAACATTTCCTCATCCTCAAGCTTTGATATTATTACTCAAAAGGTTCTCTTAAAAGAGATAATGCTCAAAAACTCCTCATAACTCATTTGGAAATCAAAGTTTCCTCTCATTTTAAATGTAAAACATTTACTCTTGCGAATACTTAGTTCCCAT
>JAJONR010006424.1:0-38730 GCA_029582245.1 Solanum etuberosum
GTGGTGCTCCCTCAACTCGGTTCTTCTTCCATTGGTCGAACCATATCCAAGCGACACCCTTCATTTGGTATGCAGCTAGTTCCACCCTCTCAATATCATCAACATGCATGATTTCAAAAACCTTCTGAAGTTCTTCAACAAAATTCTCTGGATCCTCAGTAACACTAGAACCTGTGAAGCTTGGTGGATTCATCCTTAATAACTCACGGATCCTCAAAGTATCTGCCACTTCCTGACGATCCCCTCTCTGTTGTCCAGCTTGATTGGTCACAATTTGGCTCAACATCCGGATAGCCTCACGGAATTCTGCATTGGTGACCTCTCCTTGGGGTTGCACTTCTGGTGCATTAGGTACCCCTTGGTCCTGTGGTTCAACATTCCTTCTAGCCGATAAAGGACTAATTCTCTGGATGCTCTCACAAATTCTCTGGATGCTCTCACAAAGCCGATAAAGGACTAATTAGAAAACATGCATGATTCTACCAATAGGAATTCCCGTATTTTCCAACCAATAAATCACTTGGCTTATGCAAGATCATAAATGTCTTTTAAAGCTTGTAATTGGGCTGAGGGTAAGGGCATGATCATTTCGGTTTAGTGACTCTACCTTTATGAAGCATGGATCAAATTTCACTTCTTTTCCTTTTCTTCCATTCTTTTCATATTCTCAACTCATCCTTGACCTATTCGTAGCTAACACAATTTTTTGTACAGCTCATCGTACGCCTCTTTTATTTCCACAACAATGCACAACGGTTACGTATCATCCATTTCTTTTCTTTCTTCTCTCTTCTTTTTTCATATGGAGGGGTCTCCATCTTTTTCACCACATGCCTCCAAGTACGAATTTTATGAATTTCTTACTCGGTTTATTCCTCATTCTTACCACACCCCCAACTTATGCTTTTGGCCTAAGTTGGATATTCAAATAAACCAATGCTTCATGAAGGTTATAGATGGGAAGGACACGACGATTTCAACAACCGGTTTAAATATTTGCGTTCATGTTTCATCCAAAGAAAAGGTTAGGCTCAAATGGTGCCAAGATAATTTCACACACTCACAAGGTGGTCACACAAAGGTATAGCAATTAGGTTCACTCTTAAAATTCAAGCCTAAAATCATTTCTTTCATTCACCAATGCTAATCAATTTGACCAACGAGGCAAACTTCTAGGTATCCTCATGCACATTTTCAAGTAAACCTCATCACACATGGCATCAAAACACAATCATTCATCATATCTCTACAAGTTAAGCTCGCGCGCAAGAGTCATTGCAAGATTAACACTTGATATTCGACTAGTCACAATTAGATTATAAGAGTTCACATAAAACTTATGCAACTCAATATGCCTCATTTGGCTCACACAAACATATCATTCATCAAGACCACTATTCAAGTCATCGATATTGACCACAATCAACACTCAAATGTACAAGATAACACTAACCAACATTAACTTTTAAGCAATTAAGAGGGAAGCCAATGAATCATAACCAAAACATCATTAAACTACTAAAACAAAATTATAATTCCAACCCAAAATGAAAATAACAAACTATCTCAAAATGGCAAAAATACAACCAATAGGTTAGGTAGCTAGGTACCTTCACCCCACCAAAAATAAACTAGCAGTTTCCTCAATTCTAAAAAACACAAAATAAAATGGAGAGAGTGTAAGGATCCCCTTGTCAGGCTAAGCATGAGGAGAACTCCGGCTCAGTGGTGTGGCCTCAACCTGGGAATTAGTGCCCTGCTTAACTCTAACTCCAGAAGGTTGTGCAACGATATCCTCTGTGGGCTAAGACCCACTAGAACCAATCATGGAAGTGTCGCGAAGAGATACCTCCATAGCTACCTGCAACATATCACTCTTTAGGTCTTCCAAATCCTTATGCTCATCAATCTCACGATCATCTAAGTCCTCCTCATAAGTCTCGGGCGTGTCGTAATTCCCCTCCTCATCAGCCACAACAGCATCTCTGGTCATAGTAGCTGGAGGGATCTGAGAGTTAGTGGGCCCAGCCTTCCCACTCTTTTGAACCGGAGGAAACTCAGAACTAGGGTCCTTAAGGATGTCTACACTGCCTCAAAGCATCGATATGTCGGTGGACTTTAATTCGTCCACATTACAATGCAAACCAGCAATATAAGCCTTCAGGGCTTTAAAATCAATGGGTTGGTTTTCTGTCTTCTCACATACCTCAACCTGAGTAGTGAGGGGATCCAAAGCTTTTACATAGGTAGTGACCACCTCACGCTTTCCCTTCAAATATTCCCAAATGGGAGCAAGGGAAATAAAAATTGCACGATCGATCATAGAAGGGATAATGGCTTCAACCCGAGAAGCTCTCACATCGGCCGAATGGGCAAGGTTGTCGATTTTTTATATCAAGGCCTGAGTCAAAGGGAAATGGGAGGTAGGGGCAGGAGAACTAGAAGTTGAAAGGGTAGGTGTACCTGATAGCTCGCCTGCGGGGGTGGGAGGTGTAGGACCAGCCTCCGTGGAATACACATCGACTAGAAAAAAAGTGTTCACCAGAGTTTTTTTCTTTTTCTCGCCTCATCTCTCAAGTACTCCGCTTCAATCTGATGAATATCACAAGACAAGGATTGAGTGACCTCAATATCCATCTTTGCCATAAAAGGAACACCTACTCTACGATACGAAGAATCGATCAATACTAGAAATGGTAATGAGGTTTGATTTTATTTGGCCCTCATAGCCATCTCATGTGCATTAATGGAGACCAAATTCAGTTTCTCTTGATCAATGATTGTCATGAACCACGGGTACCCCCTAGATGTAACAAGGCGTAAAAGACCCCGAGAGGCCTCATACAAGCCAACTTAACATATCATAACATAAAGTAATAGAAAAAGGTGCGGAAATTTAAAACATTTCAATACAATCGTAGTTTTATATAAAATGAGCGAAAGTCTAATACCATAATCTCAACCCATCTAAACAACATGAGTAAAGTCTTGCGACACAGCCCATACAATATTCCAAGACATGAAAAAAATACATAAAAGAAAAGGGGTGATCACATCCTCAAAAAGAATGAGGACTCACCAAATCTTCAGTTCCTTGATCAACAATGAAGCTAGCCACGAGTGTTAGAATCTATGTCACCGGACCCTACATTTGATAAGAATTTAGGCAATGTATGCATTAATACAAAAATGTACTAAATATGATAGCTAGCATAAACAACATAAACATCATGGTTAGTCAATATAAACCATAATCATAACAATGCACATAAATCATCATCATAATAAAGAAAGGAATACTTATAAAGCAACCTTACTCATCCTTAGTCATGACTTGGGTCATCCGCCTCTAGTCAATTTACCTCATGGAAGGCATCTCAAGCAACAATCCAATCTATTCATTCATCATATCATAGTCCACATTATTCATACTACTTTTAAAGACATGGGGTTTCGCCTCTTGCCTAGCTTAGAAAGGCTAATGGGTATTCGCCTCTTGCCTTACTTATTTTTAGATTACGGGTACTGGCCTCCACAATATCATTATATGACACGGGGACTCGCCTCCACATCATTTCATAAGGAGCATGGGTACTCGCCTCTATGTCCATTCATCATAGTAAAAACGTGGGGAATCGCCTCTTGTTTGATTCTAAGGAGTATGGGAAATCACCCCATATCCTTCTCATATAGAGGTCAAGGGTAATCGCCTCTAGCCTCATCAATTACATAGTATTTTAGTCTAGATTAGTTTTAGGTGAGCAATCCTTTCAACCTAGAATCATTTATGTGAGAAAACCTTTCACATTCATACATTCATAATTAAGCAATTCATGTGGGAAGTATCAATTCCTCAACATTAACATCAATTAACAACAATTCATATCATAAGCTTTACTCTCAAAGTCCTAGTTCTCATGATGATTACCTAAGCTTCATTCTAAAGCAATTCTAATCATAATTCATCAATCCTATAAGGACAAGCCTAAACCCACAAAGTTTTCCTTCATGGCATCAACCTAATTATATCAATTCTAGGTTAGAATGATGGAATAGGCATGGGTACATGTAATTTCATCTTAAATACATGTAATTCTATCAATTCAATTATAAACAACCATAATCCACTCAATTGGATCAACATTCATCATAACCCACAACATTGGAAGAAACCCTAACTAGAATTGGGGAATTCTTCTTCAAATTGAGGGAATTCTAGGGGACTCCATGGATGAAAAGTCATCATACCTTAGTCACAATGCCCACAAAACTTGAAGTTTAGGAGACTTGACTTGACCTAGCTTCAATCTCTTCCTTCTTCTTCTTCCTTCTAGAGAGAGAATATTTGAGAGGAGTTTTGGGTTTTCTTTTGGGATTTGAGAGAATGACTTGAATGGGGGATTTTGGGGGTTCAAAATACTTATATAGGTATTCTAAACTTAGGAAAAAAGAAACCATTTTAATTTAATTAAAATCGGAAAAGATCCTTAAGTTCCTAAAATAACTGTTAGTCGAGGACCTACGGACCCCCAACCAACGGACTGTCGACTGACCTTCGGTCTGTCTTGGTCAGTCGTGGTCCATGGTCAGAGACTTGATTTTGGCCTTTGGGCCTACGGAATCTGGACCACGATCCGTCGTCTGACCGACGAACCGTTGGTCAGGCCGTGGTCCTAAGGTCATGACTGGTTCCTGAGGTGCCCAACCACGGGCCCACCTACGGTCTGTGGTCCCAACCACGGTCCGTTGTTGGCCACCATTGGTTGGCACCTGCAATTTTCCTAAAAGTTGCTATTTGCCTCGTTTCGAATCTGGGGTGTACAATGATGCACCTCAATAGTGCAGCCTTCGGATGTTTAACAATGGACTCATTCTACGACGACATCAATGTTCTACTGATGAACCCGAACCAATACCGTGCTGCGATGTTGAGGTCTTTCTTTTCAATAATAGCCCCCGAAGCAAACCATGAGGGTGTTGAATCACTCAACAATGGGGCAATCCACCCCTTCAAATCATCAAACGTTTGCGTTTTGATTTTGTCAGTCCAAGTGTGACGAGTTTGCACTATGCAATCCAACTAGTTATTGATGTGTCACGACCCAGGGGTACCCCCTAAATGTAACAAGGCGTACAAGACCACGAGAGGCCTCATACAAGACACTAAACATATCATAACATAAAGTAATAGAAATGATGCAGAAATTCAAACATTTCAAAACAATCAAAGTCTATATAAAACGAGCGGAAGTCTAATACAATTGTCTCAAACCATCTATTCAACATGAATAATTCTTGAGACACAACCCATCCAATATTCCAAACATAAAAGAAAGGCATAAAGGAAAAAGGGTGGTTGAATCCTCGAATGCTCTGAGGACTCACCAAATCTTCACTCCTTGATCAACTATGAACCTAGCCACGAGTGTGAGAATCAATGTCGCCGGACACTACATTTTTTATAAGAAATGTAGGCAAGAGTATGCGTTAGTACAAATATGTTCTAAATATGATAGCTAGCATAGACAACATAAACATAATGGTTAGTCAATACAAACCTAAGCATAATCGATGCACATAAATCATCATCATAATAATAAAGGAACAATTCTCAAGCAACCTTACTTATCCTTAGACAAGACTTGGGTAATCCGCCTCTAGTCAAGCTTAACTCATGGAAGGTATCTCAAGCAACATTCAAAGCTATTCATTTATCATACATAATCATTCATGCTTACTTTTAAAGACATAGGGATTTGCCTCGTTGCCTAGCTTACAAAGGCTAATGAGTATTAGCCTCTTGCCTTACTTACTTTAAGATCATGGGTACTCGCCTCCATAATAACATCATATGACATGGGTACTTGCCTCCACATAATTTCATAAGGATCATGGGTACTCGCCTCCATTTCCCTTAATCATAATAGGAACTTGGAGAATCATCTCTTGTTCAATTCTAAGGAGCAAGGGAAATCACCTCATATCCTTCTCATATGGAGGTCAAGGGTAGTCGCCTCTAGCCTTATCAATTACATAGTCTTTTAGTCTAGATTCTTTTTAGGTGACCAATCCTTTCAACCTAGAATCATTCATGTGAGTAAACCTTTCATATTCATACATTCATAATTAAGCAATTCATGTGGGAAGTATCCCTTCCACAACACTAACATTAATTACCAACAATTCATATCATAAGCTTTACTCTCTAAGCACTACATCTCATGATGATAATCTATACTTATTCTCAAGCAATTCTAATCATAATTCATCAATACAATAAGGAGATATCTAAACGCATAAAGTGTCCCTTCAAGGCATCAACCCATTTTTTTATGAATTCTAGGTTAGAATCATGGAATAGGCATGGGTACATGTAATTTCATCCTAGAAACATGCAAAACTATCAATTCAATCATAAAAAATCATACTCCACTAAATTGGATCAACATTCATCATAACCCACAACATTGAAAGAAACCCTAACTAGAACTGGGGAATTCTTATTCAAATTGGGGGAAATCTAGGGGACTCCATGGGAGAAAGGATCACATGGATGAAAATCCATCATACCTTAGTCACAAAGCCCACAAACGCTTGAAGATTGGAGACTTGACTTAACCCTTGCTTCAATTTCTTCCTTCTTCTTCCAACTTCTAGAGAGAGAATATTTGAGAGGAGTATAGGGTTTTCTTTTGGGATTTGAGAGAATGACTTGAATGGGGAATTTTGGGGGTTAAATATACTTATATAGGTGTTCTAGACTTAGGCAAAACGACACCACTTTTATTTAATTAAAAATGGAAAAGACCCTTAAGTCCCTAAAAGTAACCGCCAGTCACGACCGATGGACCCCCGACCAACATAGCGTTGTCAGGACGACAGACCATCCTGCACGTCCATCGTTCGTGGTTAGAGACTTGAAAATTGGGGCTCGACCTATGGACCTGGGACCACGGACCGTGGTCTGAGTGACGGTCCGTTGGGAAGGCCATGGTTCTGAGGTCTGAGTCTAGGTTGGGGTTGACCAACCACGGACCCTCCCTATGGTCCGTGGCTCAGTCCACGGGCCATGGGTGGCCAGTCGTGGATGGCACCTACAATTTTTCTGAAATTATTGTTTTGCCACGTTTTGAATCCGGGGTGTTATATTATCTCCCCCTTGGGATCATTCATCCTCGAATGAGATTCTAACCACGTTTTCCAATGAAAAGATTCAAGACTAACAGCCCACCATGTATGCAACTCATTATATGCACACAACTAAGGAGGAAACATCAACTCCAAACTAAACATACTCAATGCACCATAAGGAAGTAGGAACTACCTCTAACAACCCAATATGCATGAAATTTTAAGATTTCTTACATTTAAGGAGGAACTATCATCTCCGAACTTAAAAGCATGCTCAACGCAATCTCACGGAGCCTATATGCAATCAATACTCAAAGCACATACTCAAGGAGGAAATCTCCACTCCAAGTCAAGGCATGTTCAACAACTCATCTCATGAAGTCTACAGGCAACTCATACTCTATGCACAACAACATGATGAAAATAATTCACATAAGTCATTTCTTTCAAAACTTAAGTTTTTTCATGAACATGCATAACAAGGAAATCATGGAAACACATAAAACACACATGACTTCTAATCATGGAACAAACCAAGAGGAAATTTGATACTTCAAGCTAGAGTAGGAGTAGAAGGAAAAAGATGAGGATATCGGGACTTCATATTGGCCTCGGCCTCCCAAGTAGCACCCTCAACTAGATGGTTTCTCCATAACACCTTCACGGAAGTAACCTCTTTGTTTCTTAATTTCTTAACTTGTCGGTCCAAAATCTCAAACGGAACTTCCTCATTTGAAGGGCTCTTATCAACTCCCAATCCTTCTAGGGAAACTATGGATGTCGGATCTCCAACACACTTCTTAAGCATAGAGTCATGGAAAATGGGATGCACGGTTTCCAAACCTCATTACACCCTTCATGGGTGAGATTTTCAAGTAAACCCAATCATGCACATCAAATTCAAGATCTCTCCTTCTAAAATCAGCATTAGACTTTTGTCGACTTTGAGCGGTTCTCAACCTCACTCTAATGAGTCGAACTTTCTCAATAGCCTCATGAACTAGCTCGGGACCTATTTGGGAAACTTCACCCACCTCAAACCAACCTATGGGAGATCTACACCTCCTACCATACAAGGCCTCAAATGGATCCATATCGATACTAAAGTGATAGTTATTATTATAGGCAAACTCTATCAATGGCAAATGGTCATCCCAATTACCCTTGAAAATCAATCACACAAGCCCGTAACATATCTTCCAAAGTCTGAATAGTACGCTCTGCTTGCCCATCATTTTGGGGATGAAAAGTTGTGTTAAGCTTAACCCTTATACCGAACCTCTTTTGGAACGACTTACAAAACTGAGAAGTGAATTTGGTACCACGATCGGAAATATTGGACAAAGGCACTCCCTGTAGCCTTACAATTTCTCTCAAATATAACTTGGCATAGTCCTCCGCCGAATAGAAAATCTTGACGGGAAGGAAATGAGCCGATTTTGTCATCCGATCTACTATCACCCAAATAGAGTCATGTTGTCGCCAGGTGCGAGGCAAACAAACAATAAAGGCCATATTCAAGTCTTCCCACATCCAAGTACGAATGATAATATCTTCAGACAAACCTCCAGATTTCTGGTGCTCAACCTTAGCTTGTTGGCAATTTGGACATTTAGCCACAAATCCCGCAATATCTTTCTTCATCCAATTCCACCAATAGACTTCCTGTAAATCATGGTACATCTTGGTGGCTCCCGGGTGAATGGAATACCGCGAACTATGGGCTTCAGCCAAGATCTATTCCCTCAAATCATCTACATTTGGAAGACACAAACGACCTTTGTATCTAAGTACCCCATCTCCCCCTTGGGAGAAAGCCTCAACGGATTTCTTAAGTAACGCCTCTTTCAATTCTACAAAAATTGGATCAAAACCTTGTTTAGCTTTCACATAGGCTACAAAAAATGATTTGGAACCATTGTGAACCATAACACCTCCCTTGGTTGAGTATACTAGTTGAAAACCTAATCGAGCCAATCTATGCACATCTCGAACCAATTCTTTCTTTTCCTGTTCAATATGAGCCACACTACCCATAGATAACCAACTAAGAGCATCCGCCACCACATTAGCTTAGCCGTGGTGATAAAGAACACTCATGTCATAATCTTTCAATAACTCAAGCCACCTTTTTTGGTGAAGATTCAATTTTTTTTATTAAACACATATTGCAAACTCTTGCGGTCGGTAAACACATCAACATGAACTCCATACAAATAGTGTCTCCAAATCTTTAGAGCAAATACAAATGCCGCTAACTCAAGGTCATGAGTAGGATAATTCTTCTCATGGACTTTAAGTTTCCTTGAGGCATAGGCAATAACTTTCCCATTTTTCATTAGAACAGACCCTAACAATATTCTCAAGGCATCACAATAAACCACAAAACCATCTGTTCCTTCTGGTAGGGTCAACAGCGGAGCAGAAGTAAGTCTATCTTTCAACTCTTGGAAACTTTTCTCAATCGCTTTTGACCATATGAACTTAGCCTTCTTTTGAGTCAAAGCCGTCAAAGGAGAGGCAATGGAGGAAAAACCCTCAACAAATCTTCTATAATAACCGGCCAAACCCATAAAGTTTCTAATATCCGAAGGAGTTAGAGGTCTAGGCCAACTCTTAACCGCATCCGTCTTCTTAGGATCTAACTCAATACCCTTGCTTGACACAATATGACCAAGGAAAGCTATTGACCTTAACAAAAATTCACATTTGCTAAACTTTGCAAAAAGTTGTTTGTCCTTGAGGATTTGCAATACTATCCTCGAATGATCAATATGTTCATTCTCACTTCTTGAATAGATCAAAATATCATCTATAAACACAATCACAAACATGTTAAGATATTGTCTAAACACCCTATTCATCAAGTCCATAAACGCCGCCGGAGCATTAGTCAAACCAAAGGATATCACCAAGAACTCATAATGACCATATCAGGTTCTAAAATCCATCTTTGGAATATCATTTTCTCTCACCTTCAATTGGTGATAACCCGATCGAAGCTCAATCTTAGAGAAATAACTTGCCCCTTGAAGTTGGTCAAATGAATCATCTATCCTTGAAGAGGATACTTATTATTAATAGTCACATTTTTCAACTAACGATAGTCAATGTACATACGAAGAGAACCATCCTTCTTTCTAACGAATAAAACCGGAGCACCGCATGGAGAGATATTCGGTCTTATGAAACCCTAGTCTAATAGATCTTTCTACTGTTCTTTCCATTCCTTAAGATCTGTCGGAGCCATACGGTAAGGGGGAATAGAGATAGATTGCGTATTCGGGAGAAGGTCAATACCGAAGTCTATTTTCCACTCGGGAGGAATACCAGGAAAGTCATCTGGGAACATTTCCAAAAACTCATTTACAACGGGGACCGACTCAAGTGAAAGGATTTCAGAATATACATCCCTCACCCTCACTAGATGGTAAATGCAACTCTTCGAAATCATCTTTCTAGCTTTAAGACAAGAGACAAACTGACCCTTAGGCATAGAATTTCCCCCCTTCCACTCTAGGATAGACTCATTTGGAAACTGGAACTTGACTACTCGAGTTCTACAATCAATAGAAGCATAACATGAATGCAACCAATCCATACCAAGGATGACATCAAAGTCTAACATATTAAGCTCTACCAAGTCAACAAGAGTAACTCTATGGGATAAGGAGACGGGACATCTTCTATAGACCCTCTTAGCTACCACAGAATCACCAATAAGGGTAGAGACATAAAAAGGTTCTAATAACACATCGGGGAGTACATCAAACCTCATGGCCACATATGGAGTCACAAAGGACAAAGTAGCACCGGGATCAAGCAAAGCATATACATCTATTTGGAAAACTTTCAACATACTTGTCACCACATCCGGGGAACTCTCTTGATCACCTCTAGTCTGGAGGGCATAGAATCGGTTCTGCTTAGGAGCACTTGCACCCGAACAGCTTGGACCGAATGAAAGTTAGGGTTGAGCCCTACGACGAGTATCCCCCTCATTCTTAGCAACCGAAGTACAATTCCTTATCTTGTGATCCATCTTACCACACCCAAAGAAAGCATTGGAACCCACTAGACACTTACCCTAATGATTTCTTCCACATTTAGCACAAGTAGGCATCGAGGATCTACTACCATCTCCTTGAGGTTTAGGGTTAGACACCCTTTCACTTCTAGACCTTGGAGGAGCATTATAAGAACCTTGCTCGGAGAACTTTTTCCGAAACTTTAACGACCCCGTCCACCGGACCTAGAATGTAAAAAGTTACCATCATCCGTTCTTACCCTCTTTGCCTCCCTAGATCTTTCCTTAAGCTTTTCCTCTTCAATCTGTTGGGCATGCACCATCAGATGAGAAATGTCCATGTCATGGACAAGCATAGCGGTGCGACATTCTTTGACTAGCATATCTGACACACCCGACACAAACTTACTCATCTTAGCCCTACGATCTGCTACAATTGAGAGAGAATATTTGGACAATTGGGTGAACCTCAATGCATACTCCCTCACACTCATATTTCCTTGCCGAAGGTTAATGAACTCGAGCACCTTGGCCTCTCTCATCTCAAGAGGGAAAAATATGTCAAGAAAAGCACTTTTCAACCTTTCCCACTCTATGGGACCCGCTTCTTCTGGCCTTGCTTCCTTCCATTAATTGAACCAAATTTGGGCAACCCCTTTGAGTTGATAAGCGGAAAATTCCTCCTTCTCTACCCGAGTCACTCCCATAATAGCAAGTATCTTATAGACCTCATTGATATCTCTTGAGGATCGTCCTCGACTTTGGAGTCATAAAATTCCAGAGGGTTTATCCTTGTAAAGTCCCTCACTCTTACCGCTGTCGTACCCTCATTTGGGTTCACGGGGGCTACCACTTCTCTATTGGCTTGGGCCGTCACGTCTTGAGCCAACACTTGGAAAGCCGACCTAAACTCCGCATTTGTTACATTATCAGCCAAAGGATCAATTAGAGCTTGAGGAGGAGCTTGGGGAGGAACTTCTTTGCCCACATTGTCTGCCTCAGTCCTTCTAGCATTAGCCCTTCTAGTAGTCATATCCTGAAACCATCGGGTAAGGATTTGGAGAAAGACCTTATAGAGATAAACTCCATAACATGACTTAGAGAAATGAAGAAGTGAATTTTTCTAAACATCAAGAAGCCTCTTATTCATAAATGTGGCGCGCTTCACACTTATGAAAAAGACTCTACTTGACGTGGTTTGAGACATCCTAGAAGCATTCTAAACCTTGTGCTATGATTACCAAGGTTGTCACGACCCAGCGGTACCCCCGAGATGTAACAAGGAGTACAAGACCCCGAGAGGCCTCATACAATCCACTTAGCATATCATAACATAAAGTAATAGAAATGATGCGGAAATTAAAACATTTCAAAACAATCAATGTCTTTATAAAACGAGCGGAAGTCTAATACAATTGTCTCAAACCATCTAATCAACATGAATAATTCTTCGGACACAGCACATACAATAGTCCAAACATAAAAGAAAGGCATTAAGGAAAAAGGGTGGTCGAATCCTCGAATGCTATGAGGACTCACTAAATCTTCACTCCTTGATCAACTATGAACCTAGCCACGAGTGTGAGAATCAATTTCGCCGGACCCTACATTTTTTATAAGAAATGTAGGCAAGAGTATGTGTTAGTACAGACATGTACTAAATATGATAGCTAGCATAAACAACATAAACATAATGGTTAGTCAATACAAACCATAAGCATAGTCAATGCACAGAAATCTTCATCATAATAAGAAAGGAACACTTCTCAAGCAACAGTACTTATCCTTAGTCAAGACTTCAGTAATCCGCCTCTAGTCAAGCTTACCTCATGGAAGGCATATCAACCAACAATCCAAGCGAATCATTTATCATAACATAATATTCATCATTCATGCTTACTTCTAAAGACATGGGGATTCGCTTATTTTCCTAGCTTACAAAGGCTAATGGGTATTCGCCTCTTGCCTTACTTACTTTAAGATCATGAGTACTCGCCTCTACAATCACATCATATGACATGGGTACTCACCTCCACATCATTTCATAAGGATCATGGGTACTCGCTTCCATGTCCATTCATCATAATAGGAACGTAGAGAATCACCTCTTGTTCAATTCTAAGAAGTATGGGAAATCACCTCATATCCTTCTCATATGGAGGTCAAGGGTAGTCGCCTCTAGCCTCATAAAATACATAGTCTTTTAGTCTAGATTTTTTTTGGTGAGCAATCTTTTCAACCTAGAATCATTCATGTGAGTAAACCTTTCACATTCATACATTCATAATTAAGCAATTCATGTGGGAAGTATCCCTTCCACAACACTAACATCAATTACCAACAATTCATTTCATAAGCTTTACTCTCAAAGCACTACATCTCCTGATCATCATCTATGCTTTATTCTCAGGAAATTCTAATCATAATTCATCAATCCTATAAGGAGATATCTAAGCCCATAAAGTTTCCCTTCAAGGCATCAACCCAATTTTATCAATTCTAGGTTAGAATCATGGAATAGGCATGGGTACATGTAATTTCATCCTAGAAACATGCAATCCTATCAATTCAATCATAAACAATCATAATCCACTCAATTGGATCAACATTCATCATAACCCACAACATTGGAAGAACCCCTAACTAGAATTGGGGTATTCTTCTTCAAATTGAGGGAAATCTAGGGGACTCCATGGGAGGAAGGATCGCATGGATGAAAAGCCATCATACCTTAGTCACAAAGCCCACAAAAGCTTAAAGATTGGAGACTTAACTTGACCCTAGCTTCAATTTCTTCCTTCTTCTTCCAACTTCTAGAGAGAGAATATTTGAGAGGAGTTTGGGGTTTTCTTTTGAGATTTGAGAGAATGAGTTGAATGGGGGATTTTGGGGTTTAAAAATACTTATATAGGTGTTCTAGACTTAGGTAAAACGACACCACTTTGATTTAATTAAAACCGGGAAAGACCCTTAAGTCCCTAAAAGTAACCGCCAGTCACGACCGATGGACCCCAGACTGACGGACTGTAGTAAGGACAACGGACCAACCTGCACATCCATCGTTTGTGGTCAGAGACTCGAAAATTGGGGATCGACCTACGGACCTAGGACCACGGACCGTGGTCTGACCGACGGTTTATTGGTCAGGCCGTGGTTCTGAGGTCTGAATCTAGGCTGGGGGTGACCAACCACGGACCCTCTGTACGTTCCGTGGCTTAGTCCATGGGCTGTGGGTGGTCGGTCGTGGATGGCACCTAAAAATTTTCTGAAAATGTTGTTTTACCTCGTTTCAAATCTGGGGTGTTACATGATGTCCATTTCACTACACCACATTTTCTTGCCCCGCACCTCTACAAAATAAATGGGGGCCATAGAACTTGCCTTCTTCTTCCCTTTTGGGATCAATTTTGCATTCCCTTCTCAAAACTCCCTAACCTATGTAGGAACATATGAGCGTCGAGGCTTTGTGAATTGTTGGAGTTTGTGATACCGCAATGTCTCCCAAATGTTTGGATACCTATCCACTACTCTATCCGTGGACAACCTCTTATCCTCAAGTATGTTGTGCTACCCAACATCCTTTAGACGATTCATTGACCGAGGAGGATTAGCCTGAACGGGGGTACACGTGGTGCCTTTGGAAGAGCCAGTGGGTCATGGGCTACTTTAGAGAGCAACTCCGATCGCTTCCTTTTGGCTAACTCAGCTTCAGATAGCGGAGTGTGGATTGGAGTCCCGGACCCCTCAACTTCTTCATTCTTTGACTCAGATGAGATGCACTATATTGAATGATTGTTTGCACTCTTATCCGAGCTTGTGTCGTCGACCACTTGTTGTTTACCCTTACCACTTACATTCGAAGGTTTACGACGAGTTGTTTGGGGATGTTCAACTTCCTCTGAAATAACAACACCCTTTGCTTTCTTCAGGGGTGGTGGAACTTGTGGCTTCGGTCTCCTCCGAGGTGGAGGACAATCCTCATCGAACACACGCTTAGTTGAAACCTTAGGTCGAGCCATACCTGTAAACGCACACAAACGAGAACAAATTGTTCGTGAAAATTTAGTGAATAAAGGCAGGAAACAGAAATAAAAAAAATAGCAGGGAAACTCTCTGAGTCCACTAGGCGAGAAAAAGGTCATCGTCGAATATTACTGTGGCTCCCTAGCTAAATCTTAGTTCAGAAGGGCGATCTCAAGGCTATACGGTGACTCGCCGAATTCACTTCGGCGAGCTGAAGAGTCATCACCAAAATGAACAGTGGCTCCTCTTCACAAGCCTGAGAAGTTAGGCGGTAGGTAAGGCATTTGGCGACACGCCGAGTCAATTTGGCCAGCTCGACGAAGCTCGCCAAAATGACACAACACATCAACTCCCCCACCACCTTCTCAATTCACAAAAAAATAGCCTACAAATCACCAATTCAGACACAATCACACACAATTCACAACCACCCAAGATGAATTCACAAGTCGGGGTACTCAGACTTCCCCCAATTAATGCCAATTCAATAAAATAATAATTTTTCCCATAAGAACGACGTCACCCAATACATCGTCGGGCAAATTCAAGTCATTTGTTCAAATTTGGGCTACTTAGACTTCACCCATGCACTACCCAACATTCAAAACCCACAATTTCAACAACGAACAAGAGAGGCACAAACATATAGACCCAAATGCGGAATTAACATGCTCAACTAAAATATAAGAATATTAGAATTAGCAAGGACACACCATGGTACAAAATTTACCCAAAAAATTGATCAGACCACTACACTACATGTCAGCATTGCAAGTATTGCATAAAATCAAACAAAGTTTGAAACACCAACCTCAAATGGGCCAAACCTATAGACGCAACACAAGGGAGGGTAGAGGAATCACGACAACACTTCACTTACGAGATGCAATCAAAAATAAATATATCCTAAAGCTCAATGGATAAGTAGAGGACTAGAAAATTTTAACTAGAAAAAAAAATGAATTTAGAAGTTTAAATGAAAAAAGGGCTTTTAGTGCGTGAGAAATTTGGTGAGCTCGACTAACGTCGTCGAATGAATTCAGCAACATGCTGAATGGGTCTCAGCCTGCCAACTATAACACGGTCATCAACCATTCCTCAGGTGCAGTGGGCGAGCTCTGTCGAGTTCAACGATCATACAGGGCGACTCGTTGAGTGATATGTAAGCTCGCCCAAAATTCCAAAACCTTTCTCATTTTTTACCTTCATGGGGCGATGCATTTGGGCGATCATGGAGCAATTCGGTGACTTGCCGATTAAGCTACCCTCTCGCCCATTCTAATTTTACCCAGAATACTAACACCAACCTACATATCCAACAAACGTTATTCAAATAACCAAAAAGTAAAGCTTGTGTTGCCTCCTAAGAAGCGCCTTAGTTAACATCGTGGCTTGACATTGACATGCATTCAAGGATCATCCAAATACACCACATCAATCATATTCACATGTAGACGCTCTCCAAAGTAAAGCTTCAACCTTTGCCCATTCACCTTGAACATTAACTCATCCTCAATTGCAATTTCTATTGCCCCGTTTGCAAACACGCGATTAACTTTGAACGGACCCGACCATTTTGACTTGAGTTTTCCCAAAAAGAGTCTCAGAGGATAGTTGTAGAGCAGCACAAGATCACCAATATTAAACTCTCGATGAAAGATCTTTGCATCATGCCATTTGTTCTTTTTTTTCCTTATAAAGGGCTGAGCTCTCATAAGCTCAAAGCCAAAACTCTTCCAAAGCATGAAGTTGGTCAACTTGATCATTCGAAGCATCCTCCCAATTCAAGTTCATAAACTTCAAGTGCCACAAGGCCTTATGCTCAAGTTCAACTGGGAGATGAAAAGATTTACCAAACACTAATTGATACGGGGACATACCAATCGGGATCTTCAATGCAGTTCTATACGCCCAACAAGGGTCATCTAACTTCCGAGACCAATCGGTTTGATTTGCATTAACGTTCTTACCCAAAATCCCTTTGATTTCCTGGTTGGATACCTCAACTTGCCCACTTGTTTGTGGATGATAAGGGGTGGAAACCTTAATCTTGACTCCATACTTGCTCAACAACGAGGTCAACATTTGGTTACAGAAATAAGAGCCTCCATCACTAATGATTGCACGGGGAGTGCCAAATCTCATGAAAATGTACCGCTTCAGGAATTGAACCACACTTCTCCCTTCTTTATTAGGTAAGGCCACCACCTCTACCCATTTACAGACATAATCAACGGCCACCAAGATGTATTGTTCCCATAAGAACTCACAAAAGGACCCATGAAATCGATTCCCCATACATCAAACAACTCAACCTCTAAAATAGGAGTGAGAGGTAATTCATGTCATTGCGACACTACTCCTTGCTTTTGACATTGTACACACTTTTTAACAAGGGACTTCACATCTTGATACAACGTTTGCCAATAATAACCACTTTGTAGTACCTTAGAAGTAGTATGCACTCCACTATGGTGCCCGCCAACTAGTGACGCATGGCAAGCGTCAAGAATAGCATCTACCTCAACCTCTGGAACACATCCTCTAATCATATGATCAGCACACTCCCGAAATAGGTAAGGTTCATCCCAAATATACTTCTTCGCATCAAAAAGGAACCTCTTTTATTGGTAAAAATTCAGCCAATCGGTAAGAATCCCACACACCAGATAATTGGCAACATCAGCATACCAAGATGGGGTACCATTCGACACAATCATCACCGACTCATTGGGAAAGGCTTCTTCAATATATTTTTCACCGGACTCAACCATATTCGATTCCAACCTTGACAAGTGGTCTGCTACTTGGTTCTCACACCCCTTTCGATCTTTGACTTTAAAGTCAAACTCTTGTAATAATAACACCCATCAGATCAACCTTTGCTATGCATCCTTCTTAGCCATCAAGTAACGTATAGCAGCATGGTCGGTGTGTACCACCACCTTGGTCCCCAAAAGATAGGCTCTAAACTTCTCAAAAGCATACACCACAACTAACAACTCTTGCTCAGTGACGGTGTAGTTCTTTTAAGAAACATTCAAGGTCAAACCAAACGACATCACCAAAAACACATAATGACCATACCGGGTTCTAAAAGTTGTCTTCGGAGTCAAACAAGTCATCTATTCTTGGAAGAGGATATTTATTCTTAATGGTCACCTTATTCAATTGTCGGTAGTCAATACACATACAAAGTGAACCATCTTTATTCATAACAAACAAAACTGGAACACCCCATGGAGAGATACTCGGTCGGATGAAACCCTTATCCAACAAATCTTTCAATTGATCCTTTAATTCCATAAGTTCTACCGGAGCCATTCTATAAGAAGGAAGAGAAATAGGCTGCGTATCTGGAAGAAGGTCATTACCAAAATCTATTTCCCTTTCGGGAGGAATATCGGGTAAATAATCTGGGAAACTTCCGGAGACTCTTTAACAACGGGGACTGACTCAAGAGTAGGGGTTTCATAATCCATATCCCTCACCCTAACTAGATGGTACATGCAACCCTTAGAAATAATCTTTCTAGCCTTAAGACACGAAATAAACCGACCTTTCGACATTGAATTTCCCCCCTTCCACTCTAGGACAGGCTCATTTGGAAACTGAAATCTCACTACACGAGTTCTACAATCAATAGAAGCATAACAAGAGTGCAACCAATCCATACCAAGGATATCATCAAAATATAGCATATCAGGCTCTACCAAATAAACAAGAGTAACTCTATAAGATAAGGAGACGGGACACTTTCTATAGACCCTCTCAGCCATCACAAAATCACCCACATGAGTAAAGATAGAAAAAAGATCTAACAACACATCAGGAAGCATATCAAATCTCATACCCACATATGACGTCAGAAAAGACAAGGTAGCACTTGGATCAAGTAAAGAATAAACATCAAATTGAAAGACTTTCAACATACTGGTAACCACATCGGGAGAACTCTCTTGTTCACTATGAGTCTGAAGTGAATAGAACTTATTTTTCTTGGGAGCACTAGTACCCGAACCACTTGGGCCGGATGAAGGATAGGGTTGAGCCCTACGACGACTATCTCCATCATTCTTAGCAACTGAAGGACAATATCTTATCTTGTGATCCATCTTTCCACAACCAAAACAAGCATTGGAACCCGCTAGACATTTACCTCCATGCTTTCTTCCTTACTTAGCACAATTAGGCAAAGAAGACCCATTCCCACCTCGTTGAGGTTTAGGTTTAGACACCCTTTCCTTATTGAATTTATGAGCATTAAAGGAACCTTGCCTGAAAAACCTTTGGCGATACATAGAACGATCATGTCCATCGGACCTTGCATGAGAGAAATTACCATCACCGGTTCTAGACCTCTTTGTCTCCCTAGACCTCTCTTTAAGTTTATCCTCTTAAATTTGTTGGGCATGAACCATGAGACGAAAAATATCCATGTCATGGACAAGCATATCCATACGGCACTCTTTCAATACCAATTCAGACACACCCGAAATGAACTTGCTCATCAATTCCCTAGAGTCGGCAACTATAGAAGGAGCATATTTTACAATTGAGTGAACCTCGAAGCATATTCTTTCACACTCATGTTCCCTTGTCGGAGATTCATAAACTCAAGCACTTTTGCCTCCCTCATCTCAAGAGGAAAGAACCTATCAAGAAAAGCAGACTTGAACCTTTCCCACTCTAGGGGACCTGCATCTACTGATCTTGCTTCCTTCCATTGGTTGAGCCAAATTTGAGCAACACCCTTAAGTTGATAAGCGGCCAATTCCATCTTTTCCACCGGAGTCACTCCCATAATAGTCAACACCTTGTAAACCTCATCAATGAACACTTGAGGATCTTCCTCAACCTTAGAACCATAGAATTCTGGAGGAGTCATCCTAGTGAAGTCCCTCACTCTATATGACATCGTACCCACATTTGGGTTCACGGGGTTCACAACTTCCCTATTGGCTTGGGCCTTCACGGCTTGAGCTAACACTTGGAAAGCAGTCCTAAACTCTGCATTAGTCACTTTCTCATCCAAAGGGTCAACCGGAGCTTGAGGAGGATCTCCTTGACCAATCTCTTCTCCCTCATTCCTTCTAGGGAAAGCTCTTCGAGTAGTCATTTCCTGTAGACCATCGAATAAGGATTAGGAGAGAGACCTTATAGAGTTAAACTCTATCACACGACTTAGAGTAATGAAGAAGTGAAGTTTCCTAAACATCTTGTAGCCACTCATTCATAAATGTGGAGCGCTTCACACTTATGAACAAGACTCTTCTTGACGTTGTTTTGAGACATCTTAGAACCTTTCTAAACCTTGTGCTCTGATTACCAAGTTTGTCACTACACAGGGGCACACCCTAGATGTAACATGGCAGACAAGACCCTGAGAAGCCTCATATAAGCCACTTAGCTTTCATAGTCAAGATAATAGAAAATCGGTAAAAATTTAAAACATTTTCAACAACATCAAAGTTTTATAAAACGAAGCGGAAGTCTTATACACTTGTCTCAAAACCATCTAATACAAAGAATCTTGGGACGCAGCCCATACAACAATGTTCAAAACTTAAAATTAAAAGAACATAAGGAAATGGTAGTTAAATCCTCGAATGTTATGAGGACTCACCAAACTTCAATCTTGCCTATACTAGAGATCCTAGCCACGTGGATGAGAGTCGGGAACGTCGGGCCCTACATATGGATAAGAAATGTAGGCAAGAGTATGTGTTCGTACAAGAATGTACTAAATATGATAGCTTGCATAAACATCAACATAAACATATAAGTTAAACAACATAAGTCATAAGCATAATCAATGCACATAATAGATCATTTCAACATATAAAAAGTACTTCTTGAAATAACCGGAAAGCATACTTAACCAAGACATGGGTAATCCGCCGCTAGTCTTACTCATCATAGATGGAAAACTCAAGAAATCATCCAAGCTCATCACCTATCATAACATAGTCTAGCTTATCTTTTATAGACATGGGGATTCGCATCTTGCCTTTCTAAAATGTCTCATGGGTATTCGCCTCTTGCCTTTAATATGAATGGATCATGGGTACTCGCCTCCATGTCCAACTTATGGGATCATGGGTAATCGCCTCCATGCCCAACATCATGAGACACGGGTACTCGCCTCCATGTCTTTCTATAAGGATCAAGGGTAATCGCCTCAATGTTCAATAATCAATATAGGAACGTGGGGAGTCACCTCATGTTCAACATCAAGGAATAAGGGTAGTCACCTCTTATTCAATTCTAAGGAATATGTGGAATCGTCTCATATCCTTCTCATTTAGGGGTCATGGTTAATCGCCTCTAGCCTCATCAATTTCTTAGTCTTTTAGCTGAGATTCATTTTAGGTGAGAAATCCTTTCAACCTAGAATCATTCAATGTGAAAAATCCTTTCACATTAATACATTAGCAATTCATGTGGGAACTATCCCTTCCACAATAATTACATCTATAATCAACAATTCATAACATAAGCTTTACTATCAAAGCACTACATCTCATAATCATCATATATGCTTCACTCTCAAAGCAATTCATAATGTATCTCATTCATCCTATAAAAATACATCTAAACCCATAAATTCTCCTTTCATGGCTAAAAACCTATTTACATCAATTTCACCTTAGAAACATGGGTTAAGTATGGGTACATGTAAATTCATCCTAAAACATGTATTCCTATCAATTTATGCATAAACAATCATAACCCAATCATTTGGATCAACATTCATCAATACCCATAATATTAGAAGAAAACCCTAACTCAAATTGGGGAATTTCTACTTTTCAATTGGGGAATCTTGGGGATCCATGGATGAAAAGCCATCATACCTTACTAACAAATCCCACAAATTCTTGAGGAATGGAGACTTGACCTTGATCCTAGCTTCAATTATTTCTTCTTCTTCAAGTTCTAAAGAGAGAAATATTTGGAGAGGAAGAACTTTGATTTTTCTTTTGAGTTTTGAGAGAATGACTTCAATGGGTGAGTTTTGTGGTTAAAATCACTTATATAGGGGTCTTAGGCTTGGGTGAAACGACATATCTTTGATTTAATTGAAACCGAAAAAGACCCATGTGCCCCTAACTAAAAGTTGTCGAACCCCCCCTTCACGTGGCTCTTTACGAGCCATCAAGGGCCACACGGCCCGTAGTTGTGCCCGTGGTCCTTTACTTGTAACCTAGCTTGCCACCTCTTAACCCTCTCTCACTTCACGACCCTCTCCATGGCCCGTAGTGGCCTTCACGAGCCGTCAAGTGGCTCGTGGGAGGGTCTCTCTTTTAGGCAGCTTTGACTAGCTCACTACCTAGCCTTCACGCCCATCACCACAACCCATGGTCCCCACCATGAGTCGTCTTGGTGGTCGTGGGAGGTGACCTTCCCTTGGTCACTCACTGTGAGCCACCACGAGCAGCACCATGACTCTTGGTGCCCTTCATGGCCCGTATGGGTTCTCGTGAAGGTTGCCCAGGATCATTCCTTTGGCTCATGATCTCTCACTTAGCCCCTAGCTTAGACTACTAGATTCTGAGGTGTTACACAAAGTGCACAAGACATGCTTCAAATGTAACTCCCACAACTGAAAACTCATCAATGAAGACTTCCATTGAATCCTCTACCATATCAGCAAAATAGAGAGCATACACCTTTGAAACATCGCCGGTGCATTACAGAATCTGAAGGGCATTCTTTCAAAAGCAAACATCCCATAGGGACATGTGAAAGTTGTGATCCTCCGGTGCAATGGGTATTTGATTATAACCGGAGTAACCATCCAAGAAGCAATACCATCCACGACCCTCAAGTCTATCAAGCATCTGATCCATAAAGGGCATCGGAAAATGATCCTTCTTGGTCCATGCATTCAAATTTCTATAGTACATACATACACGCCAACCAGTAACCGGTCGCATTGGCACAAGCTACCCTTTTTCATTTGGGACCACAGTCATACAACCTTTCTTTGGGATGCATTGGATGGGGCGAACCCACTTTCCATCACTAATAGGGTAGATAACTCCCGCATCAAGCCACTTAATAATCTCTTTATTAAGAACTTCTTGCATTAGATTATTCAACCTCCCTTGATGTTCAATACTTGGTTTGCAATCACTAGCTAATTGAATCTTGTGGGTACAAATACTGGGAGGAATTCCCACAATGTCGGCAATAGTCCACCCAATAACCTTGATAAATCTTTTCAGCACACTAACAAGGGCTTGCGTTTGCCTTTCAAGCAAATCTGCAACAATAATCACGGGTAAAGTGATATTGGCTCCCAAGAACACATAAAGAAGGTGAGGTGGAAGTACCTTCAATTCGAGCTTTTGTGGTTCTTCAATAGATAGGTCAGCAGGAGGAATTTCCCTATCCTTCATATTGATATCAAGATTCAGGGGGTTCTTAGAATAAGAACCTCAACCTGATAGAGCAGCCACTACCTCATCATAATCTTGAATTTCCTCCCAATCATAGTTCTAAAGGACGGCGCCCAAATACTCACCAACAAAAGAAACTTCGCTCACACTAACAACCACTTCATCAATCACGTCATTGACCGATATCACATGGAGGTCCCTTGGTTGCTTCATCAATTTACAAATATTGAATGTAACTTCCTCACCATTTACCCAGAATTTCAGTTCACCACATTCCACATATACAAGAGCTCTCCAGGTAGCTAAGAACGACTTTTCAAGAATAATAGGTACCCCCGCATCAATCTCGCAATCGAGGATCAAAAAATCATCCAGGAATTTAAATTTGTCTACCTTCACCAAAATGTCATAAAGGATTCCAATAGGGCGCTTGATAGAGTGGTCGTCCATGAGAAGATACATAGTTGTAGGTTTAGGCTCACCTAGCCCAAGTTGCTTGAAAATGGCATAAGGAATCAAGATTATACTCGCCTCCAAATCACACAATGCTTTAGCGAATTGGAACATCCCTATAGTGCAAGGGATAGTAAATGCCCCCGGGTCATCCTTCTTGACAACCACGTTGCTTAACATAATGGCACTACAAGTATTATATACTTCAATCGTCTCAAAATCCATACTTCTCTTCTTAGTGAAAAAACTCTTCTATAAACTTTGCATAACCTGGCCTTTCTAACAATGCCTCCAATAAAGGAAGACTAATGGAAAGAGTTCTGAAGACGGAAAGAAATATTTGGAACTTTACATCTTCATCCCTCTTTTCAATCTTTGAGGGAATGGTGGTGTAACTTCGGGCAGCGGCCTTGCAGGTACCGAGGGACGAACAACCCCTAAATTTCACTTTTTAGCATCACCGTAAATAACATTTTTTGGTGCATCATAAACCTCATTAGAAACTTCATTGTTCAACTCTTCGGTAAGTACATAACTTTCAAAAACAATAGATTTCCCTTTACTTGAACTTGCACTATCATCATTTGGTACATCACTACCCACAACCTTACCACTCCGGGTCAATATAGCCATGCATTTGGCTATGGTATCACTAGGAAGACTCTCTTTTTGCCTCGAATTTAAGTGAGCAGAAATTTGACCCATTTGGGCCTCAAGTTGTATTATTGAAACCGAATGAGAGGTTACTTATTGATTCAAAGAGGAGAAATTTGCCTTCATCTCCTTGAGCACTTTATCCGATCCTTCTACCTTTTTTAAGGATGCGAGCAAGCATATCCTCATTATGAAAGCTTTCGGGGTTATCATTTGGTTCCATAGGTTTTGGACGGTCATGAGGATGCATATAACGATCTCTATCACCATCTTTTTCTCTCCAATTTGCACCCGTATCACACAAATCTCATTCCCTATCTCTTCAACCACCATCACGATCTTTGTTCCAACCTTGATTCCCGCCTGACCTTGGATAGCTCGAGCGAGAACCCCCCACTTGGTTCGACAAAAAATGTACCTCTTCATTATACATGGCGTCAAATTGTGCATCATCCGAGCTCATTCCACTACTAGAACCAACCGCATTCACGGCCTTATAACCACCTCCCATGACATGTTTCTTCAACAAGTCCATATGGGTCATCATCTTGGCCATGATTTCATCATGCTCCTGGTTCTTTTCCAATTTTTCTTTGGTCAACCCAACATTGAGAGGAGATACATGATCCTCCCTTGTATGACATGCTCAATTAATCTTGTTCATCTCATCAAGCAAAGTCGACGCCACATCAAATGGTTGTCTCATGATTCCACCCCGAATAAGTTGATCGGCAACACCCTTATTGATGGTTTCAGGACTCTAGTAGAAATATTACAAGAGCACATTATCCAGCAACCCATGAGTAGGACATTAGAGGAGTAACTTTTGAAATCTCAACCAAGATTCATGAATGGGCTCACTATCAACTAGCTTGAAATTCTGAATGTTGTCCCTCAACTTCAACATCCTCGTGAGAGGAAAAAAATCATTCATAAAATACCTCTGTGAGTTCCTTCCAAGAAGTAATAGAGTTCCTTGGTAATTCGGTCAACCACTTTGTTGCTTCCTTCATTAGAGAAAAGGGAAACAAACGGAGCCGGATTGACTCTAGAGAGATATTCTTGAAGGAGAATGGTCCACACACATCCACAAAATTTCTAATGCGATCATGATGGTCATCATGAGCTAATCCCCCAAAGAAACCTTTCATTTGCAGCAGCTGAAGCATAGTTCCGCTCACATGAACAATAGTGTTGCTCACAGTTGGAGGCAAACGAATAGCACCGGAGCTTCCCATTTGACCAGTATTGACATCGTTCAAGTTTTTGATGTAGCCATTGTTCCCAAGTTGGCTAGCAGCATTTCTCCCATTCACACTCATTTCTTCACCTGTTGAGAGCAAACAACAAGAAAACTAATAAGAGACTTCTACTACAACCAAATTCATTTACAAAAACACTTAAATAAAAGAATTCTAAACACCACTCCCCGGCAGCGGCGTCATTTTTGATAACGCTCAACTACACCTCTTATGATTCAAAATGAGGAAGGCCGTTAACAAGAATAAAACCAACGATGAGTTGGGGTTGATCCCACGAGGAATGGTATTGAAACAATTTAAATACGAAGTATGAAAGTGTTCTAACTTCTTGTAGAATGGAAATAAATAAAACATAACATAATGTAAATCAATAATTTTCGCTTATCAATATTAAGAGGATTTAGCAGCCTATTGTTAGTGAAGACAAAATATTGCGGGGTTTGAACATGTAGGGAGGAGACCATAGGAGTATGTGTGCAATCGAATACTAATTTCTCTTAATGGGTAATGACTAATTGCTTTAAGTCGTTGAATCTCAATGGGTAGGATGGATTGTAACTATAACAACCATTTTTCAATCAGCTATTATGTTTCAAGCAAGTTCTTTCGAACCTCAACAAACTTAATGATGTGAAGCAACCCAAATCCTTAATTTAACCGACTTTATCAATTTGAGTTGTAAAGACAAGAGTCAATACAACTATCAAGTAAATACTCCACCATAAGCATCTTTCACAAGCAAGCATATAGAGCTAAAGCTAAAACTGAATTTGCAACTTCAATCCATAAATGAAAACATGAGAAAATAACTGAACTCATTTCAAAACAACATTAAATCTAGCACTTAACAATACCCATAAGATAATTTGTGTATTCAATTACATAATCACACCCCTAAGGTAAGGGGGTTTAGCCAAACATAACAAAAAGTAAGTAAGTAATAGTAACCAAAAAAATGTTACATCAAGCTGCCATAGTCTTCAATACTTAATGCAAAAAATTAAGACTAAAACCCTCAAACCTCAATATCTTAGCTCAAAATCCCCAAGAGAATAGAAATTTCTACTAGTAAAATATTCAATAATTTCAAAGTCCCTTTTATCACTCTCTTCAAAAACTAATTTATATGTTTCCAAAAATTTCTCAAAATTTTAGCTCGAGACCAACTCGTCGGTATTAGTCGGGTTCGCCTAATGAATCGGTGATCCGCCGATGGTCAGGCCTAATTGCCAAATTTCCATTTTATCTTTTGAATTCTTGACTTCTCAATTGGTGAACCCAATGGACATCACCTAATGACTTCGGCGACTCGCCGTTAGAAGCCTTTCTCACCGATTGGACTTTATTTCCTTCTCCAGTTATTCTGATCATTTAGGCGATCTAAATTAAGATCGTCGTTTAATTCGGAGATACACCATTTTGCATTTTAATTTGCCGAGTTGGCTTGCTTCATGAGCCAAACTTAATGGATATTTTGGCGATCTAAATATAAACTCTGCGAGTCACCGAGTGACTTTTGTGAGCTCCAGCCTTACTTTTCCTCAACTTTAACCGCTTATTATATTTTTGTGCTTCTTTTCGCAATGTAATGTCATTGCCTTGTTGTTAAACCTTCATGGTTGCATATAAGTAATTTAACATCAGTTAAGAACACAAAATAGGTATTGAGGACACTAATTCATGAAATAATAAACCTTCAATGAGTCAAAATTCCCGACTCATCAAGCAGAGTGAGGATGCATATGCAGATCTAGCTGATTTGGAGGACACACTATTGCAGGTTTCTATGGAGAACTCACTCTATGAGACTTTTTCCATCAGTCCTAGTGGGACCCAACCTTTATAATATACCCCATAACTGATGCATTAGGCACTAATGCCCAAGTTGAGGATGCCCTTTTGTGCCATAATTCTCCTCAAGCCTAGCCTGACAGGGGGATCATTCTCTTATATTTACTTTCAAATTTATTTTTAATTGTGCATTGAGGACATTTGATGAGTCGGGAATTTTGACTCATTTAGGGCTTATTATTCAATGAATTAGTGTCCTCAAAGCAAATTTTGTGCTCATAACTGATGTTAATGTGTTGATATGCAGCAATGAAGGTTTAAGAGAAAGGCAAGGACATTACGATGCTAAAATAAACAAAAAAGTTGGAAAACCTGAAGAAAAGAGGAGCTAGAGCGCGCAAAAGCCACTCGGCGACTCGGCGAGTCATCCTCCGGCTCGCCAAAAGTTCCAGCTCAATAGCCTATTTATCAAGTCCACTTGACGAGCAAAAAGGTGATTCGGTGACACGCCAAATTGATTGGTAATCGCGATCTTGCTTGCCTAATCGTCCAGAACAATTGGATTCATGAGCCACAACAAAAAGGCAAGATGAAGTGTAACTCGGTGGATCGCCGAGTCGATCGGCGATCCCGACTAACCTAGCCAATTGGACCCCGGGTTAGGTTTTTAGAAAGGTATAAATACATTTTTTGAAAGAAGAAAAGGAGTTCCCAGACAGTGTATTCCTATGTTTTTGAGAGAATTCACATTTTCACATTATTAAACATTCTTGGAGAATATTTGGATCTAGGATTTCAGTTTGTGGGATTCTAGCTTTAATTTTGGCATTGGGTATTGCAGATTGTTAAGAAATTCAGATGGATAATCTTGTTGGTAACGATTTCTTACTTTTCGCTATGTTTGGCTAAAACCCCATAACTTAGGGGTGTGATCATGTAGTCGAATTAATTAATTAGCTAATGGGTGTTATTAATTGTTGAATATAATAATGTTTTGAACTGGGTTCAATTGTTTGTTCATGTTTTAGTTGATGAATTGAAGTTGTAAATTCAGTTCTAGATTAGTTCTCTATTCTTTCTTGAGAAAGAGGTATTAGAGTAGAGTGAATGATTGAGAAAGTGGGTTAATTAAGGAATTGAGTTGTTTAATAGTGTTAAGCTTGTTGAGGTTTGAGAGAACTCAATTGAAACATGATAGTTGATTGAGAGATGACTATTGTACTCAAAACCTATCCTACCCATTGAGATTCTACAACTTGAAGCAATTAGTAATTACCCATTAAGTGAATTTAGCATTTAACTAATCACATTCCTAAGGTCCTTACTTTATTTTTTCAAATCCCGTGTTACTTGTTGTGTTAGAACTTGGTTACTAAATTCTCCCCATTTTGGTATTGATAACTGAAACTTCAAGATTTATTTTATGTTACAAAATCGTTTACCTTCACAAAAGATTAGAACACGCTTTTACTTCATAATTGAATTTTTCACCGTATCACTCCCTATGGGATCGACCCCAACTCATCGTTGGGTTATACTTGTTATCGATCGCCTACACTTTTAGTCGGAGGCAGTGTAGTTGAGTATTATCAAAAATGGTGCCGCTACCGGCGAGTGCTGTTTAGAATTCTTTTTTCAAAATGTTTTTGTGAACTAATTTTTTTATAGTGGAATTTTCTTATTTGTGTTTCTTTGTTGATTTCTCTAAACAGGTGAAGAGATGAGTGTGAACCGGAGAAATGCAAGTCAACTTGGGAACAATGATGACATCGGAAGTTTGCATGATGTCAATGTTAATTAGCTGGGAAGTGCCGGTGCTATTCGATTGCCCCCAACTGTGGGCAATGCAGCGTTTCACGTGACCAACACTATGCTGCAGCCGTTGAAAATGAAAGGTCTCTTTGGGGTACTTGCTCATGAGGACCCTCATGATCACATCCGATATTTTTTGAATGTTTGTGGACTATTTTCCTTCAAGAACATAAATCAAGAGTCAGTCTGACTTTGTATGTTTCCCTTTACTCTAATGGGGAAGCAGCAAAGTGGTTGACTGAATTATCGAGGGAATCTGTCGCCTCTTGAGAAGATCTCACAGAAGTGTTTTATGAAAGGTTTTTTCCTCCCTCGAAGATGGTTAAGTTGAGGGATAATATCCAGAACTACAAGAGGATTGATGGTGAGCCCATCCATGAAACGTGGTTGAGATTCCAAAAGTTGGTTCTCCAATGTCCGACTCATGGGTTGCTGGACAATGTGCTATTGCAATATTTTTATCGGAGTCTTGACACGGTCAACAAAGGTGTGGCTGATCAACTAATTAGGGGTGGAATCATGAGGCAACAATTTGACATAGCGTCAGCCTTCTTGATGAGATGACCAAAATCAATCGTTCATTTGACATATCCAAAATCAGGTGTTTCCTTTGAATCTTGGGCTCACAAAGGAACAAGTGGAAAAGAACCAAGAACGAGATGAAAACATGGCCAAGATAATGACCTAAATAGTCCTATTAAAGAAACATGTCATGGGAGGTGGTTACAAGGCTGAGAATGCGGTTGGTACAAATAGTGGTGTGAATCCTGATGACGCATAATTTGAGGACATGTACAACGAAGAGGTACAATTCATGTCAAACCAAGTGGGGGGTTCTTGTCTGAATTATCCAAGGCTGGGTAGGAATCAAGGTTTGAATAGGAGAGATCGAGACAGAGATTGGCGTGATCGTTACGTTCCCCCTCATGAACGTCTAAAGCCAACGGAACAAAAAGCCAATCCCAAAATCTTTTGGACCGAATATATGCTTGCCCACATCTTAAACAAGGTGGTAGGATCAGACAAGGTACTTAAGGAGATAAAAGATGATGTTTATTCTCTAAATCAAATGGTGACTTCACACTCGGGGTCCATAAAGCAGCTTCAGACTCAAATGGGTCAAATCTCAGCTCACCTAAATCCAAGACCGAAGGGGGTCTTTCTAGTGATACTTTAGTCAAACCAAAGAATGAGGCATGATCGCATGACCACGTCATGTCACGACGTTAAATAAGGCACTTACTGGAAGGCAACCCAAGGTTTACTTTTTTCATTTGAATAAAGTTTGTTGGATGTGCAGGTTGAAATTCAAAAGTTTAGGGGAAAAGGAAATTGGGCGAGCTAAAGTCCACTCGGCGAGCCCGATATAGCTCGCTATTTGAACCAATGGGAAGGCTTGATTGATGTTAAATTCAGCGGACTAAAGTTCACTTGGTGATTCGTTGAGTGGATCGGCGGCGTTAATTAACCTTGTCGATCGAGGCACGAACTAAAGGGTCAAAGGCCTTTCAACCGTTTTAAATTTAAATCCTCTCCTTATTTTGAACTCTTCGACTCTTGCACTCTTACACTGAAATTTTAGATCATAGTTTTAACTTCAATTTTTGTGGGTGTCGTCGTGTGATTGGAATCTGAAGTGTTGCCCATCCTTTTCTCGTTATCTTATTGTTCTCGTGTCTACATTTGTGGTTGGTTTTCTGAATTTGTTTTAAATTGCATAAATTGTGTTGAGCATGTATTTGAGTAGTTCATAGATATATTATTTTCCTTGATTGTGTGCTTAATGGCTCGTTGAAATCAAATTTGAAATCAATCTTGCATGATAACTTGTCTAGCCTAAATTAGTTTAAGTTTCACGTTTAAATTGCTTGGATTGCGGGTTCTCATATTGCGTTTTGTGCGGGTGAAGTCTGAGTAACCCAAATTCCACCAAACAACTTGAATTTGCCCAATGATTGATTTGGTGGCGTCGTTCTTAAGGGTAAAATCGTTGTTTGGTTGAATTTAGATCAATTGGGGGGAGTCTGAGTACCCCAGCATAAATAATCATTGTGGGTAGGCTTGAATTGCATATAATTGTCCTTTAAATTGGTTGTCGTAGGTTGTGTTTTGAGAATTGGAATTTGGGTTGGCAATCTGGCACATTGGTTCATTTGGCGAGCTCGCTGAGTGACTCGGCAGTTCTCCAATTGACCCATCATATCACCTTTTTGACCTGCAATATTGGTAAATTACTCTATAACTTTTGGTGATATACTTTTGCTCGCCGAGTAGACTCCGCGACTAGCCGAATGGTTTTCGTCTTGCGTTTCTGAATTTCTTTTTGGCTGTTGATTTCTGTAACATTCGGCGAAGCACCCTCTGATCGCTGAGTGAACTCGGTGACTCATCGAATGATCTTTGGTCTTGCCATTTTGTGCTGATTTTTTTGCTAATTTCTTTTGTAACTTTCGGCGAGCTCCCTATTGCTCGCCGAATGGGTTAGACGACTCACCGAGTTATTTGGCGAGTTTTTCTGCAACGTTTTGAAAATAATATTTTTGCTAACCTTTCTGCAACCGCATGTGTTTTGTTTGTTTTTTTCTACAGATATGGCTAGACCAAAGCTTCGGTAAGAGGTCCAGCACCCCGGAAGAAGGCAAAAAAGGTCGTAATTGCAGCAGAGGTCACACTTCCCCATGCTACCCGGTTTAAACACCCTCCGGTGAAGGGTAAAGGGAAGAAGCAGGTGGTAGAAAGTTCCATCTCAACTTTGAGTTCTTCAGACATCATGGGCATCAACTCTACTCATCTCACATCCTCTAGGTCTTAGAGGGAGGAAGTTGTGGGGTCCAGGACCCCTATTCACACATCGGTAACTGAGGGAGGGTTGCTAAAGTGGAGGCGTGTGGAACTACGTTCTAAAGAAGTTCATGAACCATTGGCAAGACTTCTAGCACCTACAGCACCTACAGCAGCTTAGGCACCTCAAGTGTCCCCGGCCCCAGTACATCCTCCTCGGTCTATGAACCAACTGAAGGCCGGTGGCTTGCAGACAATTTTAGAGGAGAAGCGGTTGTCTACGGATAGTGTGGTAGACATGTGTCCAGATGTGTGGGAGACGTTGTGCTTCCAAAAATTTCAGCAGTTCACTAAACCCCAAAAGTTGAGAGTTTTATGAGAGTTATGCGAGGTTGATCCTGAAAGGGAAGAAGAAAGCTGGGTTGATTGCACTGGTAGATTACATAGAGGTGCGGGGAAAGAAAGTAAAGTGCAGTGAAACGGACATTAATGATTTATTGGACTACACTACATGCACTATCCACTCTTTGGCCGACTTGGTCAAGACCAAGACTCTAAAATATTTGAAGGGGTGGTTGGCCCCATTGTTGAGTGATGCTACACCTTCTTGGCTAGAGGCGGGAGTGGTGATTGAGAAGGACTTAAATGTGGCTGCTCGTTACTAGTTTGGGTTCATCTCCAGCAACCTGATGCCTTCACAAAATGAATCGATCATCCAGTATCCAAAAGCTGCACTATTGAGATGTATTATTGATCATGAGCGGCTAAATCTCGGGGCGATAATTTCTCAAGAGATGGGGATGAGGGCAAAACAAAACCAAACCTCATTGCCATTTCCAGTGATGATTAGTGATCTGTGTCATCGAGCGGGTGTGCCCTTTGTGGCGAAGACAGATACTGAGGTGACTCTGACATCGTCAACTGAGATGTAGAGGATTGAGGCTGAGTACCCAAATGATGAAGTGTAAAGGAGGAAGACGTCTCAGATAGACACTTCGCTGGCGGTCGATGTAGAGGCCATAGAGGCCGACGCTACTCAGTCTACTCCGGCATTTAAACCAACAGGTTTACCCAGTTCATCCACCTCTACTGCACCTACCCCTGCTACTGCTTCTCATCCCCCTTTGACAGAGGCCATGATCTATAAAATGGGAAATCTTGCCTATTCGGCTGATGTGAGGGCCTGGAGAGTTGAGGTCGTTGTGCCTTCTATGATCGATCAAGCGATAGCAGCGGCATTGGCTCCCATTCAGGAGGAGTTGAGAGGACAGTGGGAGATGATCATGGCCCACGGGGAAGTATTAGATTCTCTCACTGTTCAGGATGAGGTTGGCGAGACATTAGATCGTGGTTTTATGGATGTGACTCCTTGAAGGATGATATTACCGGTCTACGACCCGTTGTGGATGAGTTGAAGTCCACTGATATCTTGATGCTATGGGCATATGTTAATATTCTTGAGGACCTTAGTGTGGTTATGCCAGCTGTTCATGAGATCCCTCAAGCTACTATGACCGGAGATGTTGTTACTGCTGATGATGTTTGAGATTCTGACACACCCGAGACATATGAGGAAGAGCTTGAGTCTAGTAATGAGGTGGTGTTTGAGGATCTAGAGGACTTAGGGGTGATTTGGTACGGGTGGCTACGGAGGCCTCACTACGTGACATATCTATTATTAGCTCGAGCGGGTCTCAGCCCACAGAGCAGTTAGTTGCACAGACCCCCAAAACTGGAGTCAAGCCGGGCACTAATACCCGGATTGAGGCAACCCCAGACGTGTAGAGTTCACCTCAGGTTTATCCTAATAGGGGGATTTTTACTCTCCCTCCATTTATTTACTCTTGATACATTAAGTTTTTAGTGCACAATGAGGACACTGTGTAGTTGTTTTTGTGGGGTGAAGGTATCTTTATACCTAGCCTTTACATTGGATTTTGTTTTTATTTTGTCTTTTGGATATTTTGTTGCTTTGTTGTTCTTTTGCAAACTTCTCCTTGTATCTTCAATGTGAATGAATGTTGACTCTTTATTTCATTGGTTTCTCTCTTGATTGTGTGTGATTGTTTTTCTCTTGTACATTTGAGTGTCGGTTACGATCAACACCGATGACTTGAATAGTAATATTGATGAACAATATGTGTGTGCAAGTCAACCGAGGCAAATTTGAGTTGCATAAGTCATGTGTGAACTCTTAGCATCTCATTCTGACTAGTCGGATTGTCGAAGTGAGTCTTGTAATCATCATTCCACACAAGCTTAACTTGTGGAGTCATGATCGATGATTGTGTTGAATGTCGTGTGTGGTGAGATTTACTTGAAATATGCGCATGGTGATACCTAGAACTTGCCTCGTTGGTCCAATTGACTAACTTGTTGAATGAAGGAAATGATTTTAGGCATGAATTTTTTAGAGTGAACCTAATTGATTTACCTTTGTGTGATCACCTTGTGAGTGTATGAACCTAGCTTGGCACCATTTCAGCCTAACCTTTTATGTGGATGAAACATGAATACAAATGCCCTTTTCCTCCGCACCTAAAACCTTCATGAAGAATTGGTTTGTTTGAATAGTCAACTTAGGCCGAAAGACTAAGTTGGGGGTGTGGTAAGAATGGAAAAACAAATTGAGAAAGAAGTTCATGAAATTCATCCTTGGGAACTTGTGTTGAAGAAAAAGATGGAACCCCTTCATATAAAAAAAGTGAAAAAGGTGAAAAGAGAAAAATAAATGATAAAATTTAATCCATTGAGCAAAGTTGTTGAAATAAAAAGGGGTGTCCGACGAGCTATACAAAAAAAATTGTGTGCTTTGAATAGGCCATTGATGAGTTGTGAAGATGAAAAAAATAAATGAAAAGGAGAAGAGTTGAAATTTGAGTCATGCTTCATGAAGGTAGAAGTCACTAAGCCCCAATGACCATGCCTGTTAGCCCAATTACAAGCCTTGAAAGACCTTTTTGATCTTGTATGAGCCGAGTGATGTGTTGGTTGTAAAATACAGGAAATCCTATGGGTAAAATCGTGCATATTTTTTCTCATTGGGAGTGTGAGAGTTGAGTTTGATTCCTAAATTGTATGCCTTGATTGGCTTTGTGAGAGCATGGAATCATTCTTGATGTGAGGGCATTCGAATTCTCTTGTTAAGCATAGATTTGCATTTTAAGTGAGCATTGTGAACATGAACTCTATTGGATGATGGCTAGTCACAGTTTGAAACTTTTAGTGCACAATTGAGCATTGCATGTGTGAATTGAACCTTGTGTGCGTTCATGTTGAGTCTCAAGGAGAACTATTTGTAGACATCCATGTTGGCCTGATTGATCTTGTGTTTTACTTGATGACAAACAAAAGCTTAAGTTGGGGGTGTTGATGAGTAGGGAATTTTGACTCATTTAGGGATTATTATTCAATTAATTAGTGTCCTCAATGCCTATTTTGTGCTCATAACTGATGTTAATGTGTTGATACGCAGAAATGAAGGTTTAAGAGCAAGGCAAGGACATTACAATGTAAAAAGGAGCAAAAAATATGAAAAAGCTAAAGAAACGAGATGTTGGAGCGAAAAAAAGCCACTCGCCGAGTGAGCTTCCAGCTCGCCAAAAGTTCCAGCACAATAACCTATCTATCAAGTCAACTTAGTGAGCAAAAAGGTGATTCGGCAACGCACCCAATGGATTGGCGATCGCGATCCTTCTCGCCTAATCTTCCAGAACAACTTGATACAAGTTCCACGACAAAAAGGAGAGATGAAGTGCAACTCGGCAGATCACCGAGTCGATCAGCTATCCCGACTTACCTCGCCAATCGGACTCCGTGTTGAGTTTTTGGGAACGTATAAATTCATTTTTTGAAAGAAGAAAAGGAGTTCCCAAATAGTGTGTTCCTGAGATTTTGAGAGTTTTGACATTTTCACATTGTTAAACATTCTTGGAGAGATTTGGATCTAGGATTTGAGTTTGTAGGATTCTAGCTTTAATTTTGGCATTTGGTATTACAGATTTTTAACAATTCATATGGATATGAGTTGGGAATTTAGACTCATTTAGGGCTTATTATTCAATGAATTAGTGTTCTCAATGCCTATTTTATGGTCATAACTGATGTTAATGTGTTGATATGCAGCAATGAATATTTAAGAGCAAGGCAAGAACATTACGATGCGAAAAGAAGCGAAAGAGTTGGAAAAGCTGAAGAAAAGAGAAGCTGGTGCGCACAAAAGCCACTCGGCAACTCACCGAGTGAGCCTCCAGGTCGCCAAAAGTTCCAGCACAGTAGCCCATTTATCGAGTCAACTTGGCAAGCAAAAAGGTGATTCGGCGACACGCCGAACAGATAAGTGATCGCAATCCTGCTCGCCTAATCTTATAGAACAATTAGACACAGAAGCCACAACAAAAAGGCAAGATGAAGTGAAACTCAGTGGATTGCCTAGTCGATCGGCTATCCCGACTAACCTTGCCAATTGGACTCCGTGTTGAGTTTTTGGGAACGTATAAATTTAATTTTTGGAAGAAGAAAAGGAATTCCCAAACAGTCTATTCTTGAGTTTTTGAGAGTTTTCACATTTTCACGTTGTTAAACATTCTTGGAGAAGATTTGGATCTAGGATTTGAGTTTGTAGAATTCTGTCTTTAATTTTGGCATTGGGCATTGCAGATTGTTAACAATTCAGATGGATAATATTGTTGGTAACGATTTTTTACTTTTCGTTGTGTTTGGATAAAACCCATTACCTTAGGGGTGTGATCATGTAGTCAAATGCATTAATTATCTAATGAGTGTTATTAATTGCTGAAGTTAATGTTGTTTTGAAATGGGTTCAATTGTTTGTTTGTGTTTTAATTGATGAACTAAAGTTGTAAATTCGGGTCTAGCTTAGGTCTTTATGCTTGCTTGAGAAAGAGGTATTAGAGTAGAGTTAATTATTTATAGTTGTATTGATTCGTATCTTTACAAACCCAGCTTCAGAAAGTGGATTAATTAACGAATTAGGTTGTTTGGTAGTGTTAAGCTTGTTGAGGTCCGAGAGAACTCAATTGAAACATGATAGTTGATCGAGATATGGTTTTTGTACTCAAAACCAATCCTACCCATTTAGATTTAACAAATTGAAGCATTTAGTAATTACCCATTAAGTGAATTTAGCAATCGACTGATCACATTCCTAAGGTCCTCACTCTAACTGTTCAAATCTCGTGTTACTTATTGTGTTAGAAATTGGTTACTAAGTCCCCCTCCATTTGATATTGAGAACCGAAACATAGAGATTTATTTTATGTTATGCAATCCTTACCTCTACAAAAGATTAGAACACACTTTTACTTCATAATTAATTTTTTTACCATATTACACCCTGTGGGATCGACCCCAACTCATCATTGGGTTTATACTTGTTAGCGACCGCCTATACTTTTAATCAGAAGAAGTGTCGTTGAGCTTTATCAACATTGCTACTTTATTTTTGGTGGGGTTAAAGTAATTGCTAGTGCCTAACCCATTTCAATGTATGTTGCTATTTATAGACAATTTCTTTTTTTTTGTGTTGTATTAAACTTGATGTTTATGTAGTAGTAACTTCTTATTTGTGTTTAGTTGTATAATGTTGGTGTTGGTTGAGTTTTTCTCTTTCTCTTTTGCCTCAAAAGGGTGTTATGGTTGAAAAGCTTGCATGCTTATCTTGAATACTACTTTTGTTTAGAAGTGTGCTTCTGTAGATTCAATGAGCTAATTTAAAATTGCATGATTGTTGCATTAATTCTAGCATCTCGTTATGACTAGTTGAATATCAATTGTGAACTTGCAATGAACGTTGCACGTAAGATCAAATTTGTAGAATCATGCCCAATGATTGTGTTGGAGTCCATGTGTGGTGAGGAATACTATGTAGATATCTAGATTTTTCCTATTGGTCCAATTGTTTAACTTTAGTAAATATGAAAAATGACCTTAGGCACAAATTTTGAGAGCGAACAAATTTATACTACCTTTACTATGACTACCCTGTGAGAGTGTGCACCAAATTTTACATTGTTTGAGCCTAATCCCTTTCTTTGAATACCTTTTAAACCACTTGGCCTAAAAATGACATTCCTTTCTCAACCAAAAAATTCTTTTGAAGAAAAGATTTGTATGAATAACCAACTTAGTCCAAAATCCTAAGTTGGGGGAGTGATAAGGAAAGAGGAAAGAATCTAAGTGAAAAAGGCTGGTGAAACTCATCCTTGTTTCTGTGAGTTAAAAGATGGGAAAACATGAAACCCCTCCATATTAAAAAAAAAATGAAATGAAAAAGTTGTGTCACCATGTTGGCCTGATTGATCTTGTGATTTACTTGATGACAAACAAAACCTTAAGTTGGGGGTGTTGATGAGTCGGGAATTTTGACTCA